>AP025052.1:31701132-31853826 GCA_036186865.1 Eustoma russellianum
TTTTTTTTTTGGTTGAAAGGAGTCCGCTTATAAGTTTGGTGGTAAGAATGTTGATTAAAAAAATTCGATAATAAGACTCATTAATAGAATCCTAATGGTAGAGTGTTGGAATATAGTCTTCTTGTCTAGTAATCAGATTGGAGCAATTTTCAGCCCTTATGTAATGCAGAGTAACATTTTATCCATGGTTTTGTTGGGATATGGTCAATCATTTCACCAGTAAATAGATGTAGATTATGCCAAATGACCGTAAAGCATATGACTTTTTCATGAAACTTTTCTAAGGTATAATATAGTTACTATTGTTTCAAATTTAAACCCATGGGAATCTTGCCCGCCCCCATGTTGCTTACCTACTGAACAGATAGATAATCACAAATTATTTAGAGAAAGTGTAAAGATTGCAACATGGGATAACACGAAGATTACAACATGACATATATGAATGAACCTAAGTGATAATTGTAAACAAAGATTAATTCTTTTCGGACCAACAATGACGAACCCATAACACGAAGATTACAACATGATATATATGAATGAACCTAAGTGATAATTGTCAACAAAGATTAATTCTTTTCGGACCAACAATGACGAATCCCGATAATTTGACACTCGCTATTGCTACTAGGGTAATTGTAGAGTCGTCAGACCCGAACATGCTCAGTGCCTAGAAGTTGCAGGCCAAATCCGAGTTTTTACAATTATACTATCAGAGTCAACTATCATACGGTCAAAATCTGGTAGAGTAATCCTTGATTGGTTTAGCGAGATTACTGACCTATTTTTTTTGAGGGCCTACTGACCTAATTAAGTGGGATAAAATATAAATACTCGCAATCCCACATTGGACAATATGAAGATTGTGGCATGTTATATATGAATGAACCTAAAGGGTAGATGTCAACCAAAATTAACTTATTTTATCAAGTAAGGATGCAGCATGATAAAGTTGATATTTACTACGGTTGCCACTCATACTAAAAGTAGCATTGTTGGGTCCGAAAAGACATCATGATAGAAATATGATGAGCGAATCTGTGTCGTTAAAGAAAAGTAGCTCGAAGAATTGGTAGGGTCCAAGCAGACCACATCATGATCGGAAATTGATGGACAAATCTAGGTCACTAAAGAAAAGTAGCTTGAAAAATTGGGAGGGTCCAAACAAACGTCATGATTGGAATCTGATGGGCAAATCTGGGTTGTTCGAAAACTTGGCAGGGTCCAAAAAGATGTCATAATGTTAGAATATAAATGTGTTGATGAAGTTTAAAGGATATTTGAAAAGGAAGTAAAAGTCTTTTTATACTTGAAAAATAACAAATACTTGAACAAATGAGGAAGTAACATCATACCCTAACATAGATCTCTAGAGAGAGATCAATATATACATCATACCCTCAAATAGATCGATTGATGTATATCAAACCCTCACCTAGATCTATCGATGTCATCCTGAATTCAAATTTCTATAGCCGTTGTAAGAAGACATTCATGGAGGCTGCAAAAATGAGATTCAATCATCTATATATTGAAGAAGCTCAGATGATGCATCTACGCACTTTCATCCTCTTCAAAGCTTCATCCCTTATCGTTGTAAAAAGCCCTCAAAGGTGCAAAAATGCTTAAAGTCTATTAAGCTCTTGTTACTTGTTTTCAATGTTATATTGTGAGAGTAATAGTCCAACACAAGAGGAACTAAGCATATGTGATCTCTTGCTTGTTATTTAGACTTATTTGAAAGTGTAACCTCACTTTTTTTTCTTTCTAAAACCAATTTAGTGAAAGTTCTTTAGAAAAACTTTGTTGAAATTGTGAAACAGCAAGAAGAAGCTCTTGCTTGTACCTGTTGTAGTAGTTCATGTTGCATAAATTGTTTGTGCATTTGCTGTTGTCGTAGTTGTTTTTACACTCATTGTGAATGCAATTGGTGGTGTTGTTGTTCTTGTTCCTTGTTGAAGATAATAAAAAAGTTGTTGAAAATCCGCTTTGAAAATAAAACGATAGTGGAGTAGAATCAAAGAGATTCGAACCACTCTAAATCTTGTATCTCGATTCATTGTTTTTCATCTTCTTCTTTCTTGTTTTGGAGAGCATTTGAGTTGTGTAAGCCAAAATCGAGAAAACCTAAGAAATAGCCCAACACTCTATTCATCTCTGTCTAGATTGATCGTCACAGACCTAACAGTTGGTATCAAATCTTAGTCTTGATTGCTTGACTAATTTTTACAAGTAACAAGGTTAAAGATCATTAAAAAGTATACAATGACAACCTCTACCTTCTACAGCTCAACTCCAAACCATTTGCTATAGCACCAAATTGCAAGGTCTCCTTGTTTGATGCATTTAAGTTTTCTTTATGAAAATATATGATGAGTGCATATATTGAGTGGATGTGGTTATGACATACCGAGAGTGGTTATAGAGAGAATACCTCCATCAACTAGGTTGGACGAAAATGGAGGAATAGTCATGCAGGAGTTGGATGACTATAATAATGAGGATAAGAAGAGTTTTGAGCGAGAAGGAAAAGATCTTGAAATCCTTCATCTTTCCCGCTCACACAAAATGATAATAAAGATTCAAGACATTTTCTTCCAACGTAAGACATGGAAGAAGCTCGAGGAGTTAGCAAGTAATGGTCCACAATGAAACATATATAAAGATGATCATGATGATATAAATGCAATGTATCTCATGACTATTGAAGATAACAAGGAGGTGTTCTTTCAAATTCCTCACTTGATAAATTACAAGATGAATATATTGCTTTACACGAGGAATTTGAAAATCTTGATCTAAAGTAGAAGTATGCTAAAAAATTAGATTATGTAATTTAGAAAAAGAAAATTTGCAATACTCTTTTGCTTTGCTTCATCTAGAACATGATGTCACCTTAGAGATACATTAGTGTTTAGCTCTAGAAAACATAAAGATTAGAAATAAATTTGTTTAACTTGAAGAACTCCATAAGATGACATGTGAGAAGGTTATTCATGAAAAACCTCTTGGTAAGCAAAAAGTAGTTAATGAAAAATCTATATTAGGATTTGAAGTTTCTACTTCTCTAACCAAGATGATAATGCCTAATATAAAAGAGATATCTCTATATGATTCATCCAAGGCTAAATCTTTACTTCAAATATATATGCATGAAAAGGTCAACAGAATTTCTATGAAGGTAACTAAACCTTCCGAGCATAAAAACACATAATCACATCATTTACCTAGTTGTTTCTTTTGTAACAAAAAGGGTCATATGATAAGTGTTTCTAGAACTAAAAAAAGTTTTGAGTCTTATTGGAGATCTAAAGGCGTGAGAATTAACCTAAATAATCTGAAAAATAAAAAGGTACCTATGGATAAAGATTTGTCTTATATAGGAGCTTGGAATCCATAGAAAAGTCAAAATGGAAGAAACCAAACAGCTCATGGAAATGAAATGTTCAATTTATATGCGCAGTAACAAACGTTTGCTTACCAAGTTCAAGACCAAAGATGGCGCGAAAGTCTGTTTTGGCAATGAGAACGTTCTAACTTTTCTTTTAGTCCTATAATGTGTATAGAAGGGACATGAACTAATTTGATAAGTGTTATCCATATGGCGTGATGATAATATTTAATTTTTTTTAAATTCTAGATTTGCAAAAGGAATGATAGCGGATTGATATTTTTGAGATTTTTGAAAGAAAACAAATGTTTAGCTTCCCACACACTCACTTCAGAAAATTGAAGAATCATTCCTTTTGATCCTAACCTAAGATACACACACTCACATTAAATATTCCACTCATATTTTGGGTATATTTTAGTGATAATTAACTTAGCATTTGGCCATTCAAAGTAAAAGTTGTCAAAACAATCACTTAGTGTTGAATTTAGTCCTACTACATACTATTGGTTTCTTGTTTCATAGATTTTGTTCTCGCATACATACTTATGTTTCTCATGTCTGACCTTATTGCAGCTTGAAACCCCTCAAGAAAAGCGGAGAAGATATGATCGAGATTTGATTGATATCAAATCTCTCGAAAGATATGATAGTAAATCTCTTAATCTACGGGATTTGGGTTTATTTTTCTAACAAAATGAAAAGATTTTATCAGATAAAATGCATAAGTGGAGAGATGCGTGTGTCTATGTAGGAGGATTGAACTTGGGTGCTCATGAAGCACCATCAAAGCATTGATGAACACAACAAATTTTGGAACAGTCCCGCACCATTTGATCGGACAAAATTCTTCTTGCTCGCCACATCAACGTTGACTTTATATGATCCCTCAAGAAGCATCAGCTTTTTCAGGTAACGGATATAGATACCGTATGTCATGTGTGTAGGGCTGTGAATGAACCAAACCGTTCGGTTGCTCGGCTCGTTTGGTTCGAGCTCGAGCTCGAGCTCGGATAAAAGTTAATGAACAGAGCTTGAACACCTTTTTCTGTTCGAGCTCGGTAAGTGGCACCGTTCGTTTAAGGTGTTCGGCTCGTTAATGTTGTTCATGAGTTAAACGAACCAAGCTTGAACAAGTAAATATGTTCGTTTAAATAAACGAACAAGCTCGGCTCGTTTGCTAAGTTAAATGAACAGAGCTTGAACAACACAATGCTCGGCTCGTTCGGCTCGTTTACAGCCCTACATGTGTGTTATAGGCACAATGAAATAGTGGGATCCAAAGAAATACCGGCCACATTATCTTATCGTGTCTATGACACACGCATGGTATATCAGAAGTGGACATACTAAATCTCATCTTTTTTCCAATAGCTTGGACATCTTTTCGCCTTTGTATTGGAAGTTTAAAGCCTATCTTTGAGCCAATCCAACATCTAGCGTTCATTGCTTGTTGAAGAATTTTGACTTTTGTCTAAGTTATTTGTATTGTTGAAACATGTTGAGGAGTGATTTTTAGGTTTAATTACGATTAAGTTTATTAACTAAAAATAAGAAGTAATAGACTTATAATCGTCTGTGTAACAAGTAGACTATTGTGGAATTTCGAATCATTCAGTTTTGATAGCGGATGAATAAAATTTAATGCTTAAGATAGAAGATACATAAAAAACAACGCTTTTGTATAGTTCATTCACGACTCGATGGAAAGAAAAATGTTACGTTGATCTGACCTACCGAGCTGGGTTGAGCTCAGCAGATCCAAGCTAACTTGGACTGACCTGATGTCGACCGAACTGCCGAGCTGGGTTGAGTTCGGTAGACCCATACTTACTTGGACTGGCTTCCTTTCAATTTACTTGGACTGAAGTGATGACTCACCGATCTGCCGTGCGGAGATTGTGGATGTAATTAGATCTAATCAAATAATTCATGGTTATCTGATCGTGATTGACTTGATTTGTACACATCCTTATTATACTTTGTAGATTTGATAGATAGATATTAGCATAGCCCTTTAGATAAAATTTATCATTACATATCAAATTGTACGTTATAAATTCATGTGGTGGAATAAGAAAAAGATAGATTTTGATTGTCATTTATTTCTTTTAAAAAAAAACTCGCGTTTATGACCCTAAGATCTTTGACAGCAACACGTGGCGCTAGAGGAGAAAATGTAATTGAAGAAGATATCTCTTTTTCTGACAATTCAAACCTAACAAATTAGGAAAGTAAGATTATTCACAGGCCGTGCTTCAATTGTGTAACCTTTACAGAAAATTCCAGAATTACAAGTAATATTGAAGATTTTTCAGGAATTATCACTTTTTCCTTGGTGCTTAATTTAATTACCGCATGATTTCCATTTTGCTGAAATTGAGGAAAAAAGAGATAAATAGAAAGACTATTAAAATACTAGGAGTAATAATTTAAAATAATTTGAATGGTTAATAATTTCTTATTTATAAGGGAATTAGGAAATTCCCTATTATATTTCGACTCATGTTAATTTGTAAAAGAATGGTCAAAGATACGACAGATGCCATTGCATATAGGGATCATGACTTTTGAGTCTGTCGTTGCTAAACCGAATGGTGGATATAATTTGTGTCCATCCCCGTAATTAATACTCCATTCAATTATGGGAATAAAAAAAGAAATGTGTAATTTAGAATTATTAACATATGTTAATTATCTTCGTGTCAACAAAAACGCAATTCGAAAAATTGACATTTATCAATATCAAACCCTAATAGCATTAGCTGAGCCAGAGTTTTGTGGCCCTAATGATATTATATCTAACTACAATATGGAATTAATTGTCACAACAACGTGAGAGCCATCTTTTGAACCTGTAGGACAGAGTAGTATAAGACGGGATAAGATCACCTCACCCAAGAGGGGTACAGTGACGCGTGACCGCGCGACACGTGGCAACAAAGGGGGGGATGGTGAGGCTAGATGAGTGTGTGGCAGCGAAGGGAGGGGTGGTGAGGCTAGATGAGGGCCCTTGCTGCCACGTGTCGCGTAGTCACAAAGGGAGTAAGGAAAGTTGGGGTGAGAAGATACCAACCCGTATAAGACATAGGACACCTTAAGATCATCTGGTAGGAATCGTGGGTTGAGCCTAATGAGAAAGCTGACTCAATTTGTGAAGGTGAAATATAATATTCCACCCGACATAGAAAGGAAATGAAAGAATTGTATGACATATCACTATGAATCTAAAAATACTACGATCGACTTATTGAAAGAATTAAAAATTCATTTAAGTTAAAAATTAATTTTCTGCATCTAACGGCTTCTTTTTTCCATTTGTACCGTGTTATTGTTTATCTACATTGATTCCTAACGGTTACAAGGTAATAACTAGTTACTTGTTCTGATATGAACTATATACAATAAAAGTTATAAGTTATATTAGACTAAGTGTTACAGTTATGTCTTACCTATGCTGCATGATTAGTGATTCATCTCGTCACCTCGGCTCAACACATTTTATTCCAGTTCTGCTTTGCTGCCCGTCTTCACCTCGCTACTCTTAGTTTTGTGTTCATCTTCATCTCAACTCTTCCTTTATTTGTCTTGATCACCTAAACACGGCATGTACTATGTTCTGGTCGGTACACCTCGGTTTGGGTTAAGCATTTTTGGCCAACGGAGACGAACACTCCGAAGTTGACCGTTAATGGTGCCAAATTTATAGTAGTGCTGCCCAAATGTAAGGACATCATGAGTTGAGCATGTGAGGACAGTGACTAAATGAAAAGGTGTGGAGTCTAACACTCTACACCACATTGGAGAGGGGGAGGGGGGAATTCACGGTATATAAGTTAGTATTTTCTAAGCTAGCAAATATGAAGCCTGAATAATTGATGGTTAATACTACCATACCCAAAATAACATCACTAAACAATTTGTGGGGGTGTTATGCATTCTGATGAAGCAAAAAAATACCGTCGGTTAGTCAACAACAGTCAACGATAGGATATGGGTATAAAAATGTTAAGTCCCGCAGGTCGGCCCAAAGCTCGGCAAGGTCATATATTGACAAATAATTCATCTCGGCCAAACGGCCACAACGCATCTTGGTCGAACGGCCACAGCATACCCGGCCTAAAGGCCCCATCTCGGCCGATGATAGCAGGCCACGCTTGTGACGTCAACTGCGGTCAGCATGATAAGCCGACCTATGCTCTCTAAAGTCGGCCACTTACATCTCAACAAGCCGACCCCACGGCCCAGGCCATCGCGGGCACTTCAGAATATCTATGGAAAGCTCAGCCTCGGCTCTAGAAGTTTACCCTGGGTAATTCAACCAGGTGAAACTCCTAGCCAGGTATCTCAGACTAGCTTATTCAGCTCAGTACAATGCCACTTGGCAAGCATGCAAGAGTAAGAGTCATCCTTGTGACCTCCTTGCATGTCACGATTTCTGGACTCTGCTCATGCATTGGCCCAGACAGCCATATAAAAGGCAGAAAACAGGAGAGAGAAAGACAAGTGAAAATACACAAATTACAACTGTGACTCATCTTCCCCACGGTGAAAAAAAGCCAGGTTTACCAGAAAGCCTTCTAAATACAGACTATTACCAGTATATAAACCTCTCTATAAATGGCCTCTACTGACTGGATCATCGGAGGGTATTACCCAGGGTCATAGACCCCGGGTCCTCTGACCTTGTTCCTTTGTGCAGGTTGGCTAACAGTCCACTACAAACAACTGACGGAGAATTGACGGCGTAACCCCCACATCATACTTATAACTTGGTGATAAATCTGACATCATCACATCCCGCCAATAAAAAATGGGATGTGGGGGAAGGCTGGGAGTGCTTGAAGGTGTGGGCGATCCAAAAATAAAAAAATAAAACAAAATAAACAAACAAAAAAAGAAAAAGAAGACGAAAGGGTATTAGGAATGCTAATTTACAATAAAAGTAACGCCTTGAAAAATTATTTGGAATATACCAACTTAGTTTAAGAGAAAACTTATTGAAATTTTGACGTTATAATATTATAGTTCTTCAGCCATGTGTTCAACGCTTCCCAAATTGACTTTACATTATTCAATTAAACAACCGAACAACCAAAGAAGGAAGCAAAGCAACATCAAGAAAGTAATCATTACAATGTTAAAAATCTAAATCAAACCTCATGTGAAAAATACATACAAATACCATACTGTCTTGACATCTATATAAAGGGCACAAAACCAAACAAAAACATTAAAAAAAAAAAAAGACAAGATGGAGCAACAAAAATTCCTTGGGCATTGGATTGCTTTATTTTGCACCTTTGCTTTTGTCTCACCTTTCTTTTGTGAATCATATGACTACAGAAATGCCCTTTACAAGAGTCTTCTCTACTTCGAAGCACAACGGTCCGGTCCCTTACCTCCAAATCAAAGAGTTAGATGGAGGTACCATTCAGGTCTTCGTGATGGTTTGGAGCAACGGGTAAGTTTATAGAATATGATAGAACAATTGCGTTTTAGGCGTGCAAAAATTTATTATATGTATTGAAACTCTACTTATAATAAAATTGAACTAAAATGAATAATGCCCGTGAAGTAATTACAAAGCTAAAAATTTGTGCGTATGTCACGTTAGTGGTTTTTTGTCCATTCGCCAACTTCAGATTTATGCAATTAGTTTTTATTGTTTGTTGCATATCTACACGGGAAAGGTAAAATCTGACACCTTTGTGTACGGCCAATATACGCTTGGAATATATAAGTATTCCGGAATGAATGTGTTGAAAGTTGGGTTTACCAGATGTGAGATCTATATCCATTTAAAATCTTCAGACAATAGGTTGTGGTACATCATCCTCATATAACATATGTATTTTATCTCAAAGTGTCCAATGTGGGACAATATTCTTAACACCCGCTCTTACGTGTCAACATAGCTTGTCATACACATGCGCCTTAGTAGGCATCCTAAATCACAAAGGCGCCCTCAATCACCCATGTATTTTATCTCAAATTGTCCAATGTAGGACAATATTATCAACACCCGTCCTCATGTAATAACGTGTCTTGACATACACACGCGTCTTAGAAGGAGCCCTCAATCACAAAGGCGCCCTCAATCACAAACTACAAGCCAGACATGAACATCTGGACTTGGGTGAGGCCTTCAATCACAAAGACGTCCTAAATCACAAACCGCGAGCCAGTCATGAATATCTGGACTTATGTGAGGAGAGACAATAAATGGTCAATCATAGACCCGGCAAGGTTTGAGTCCATATTTTAAACCGTCTCTGGTACCATGTTGAAACTCGGGCTTAGATGAATGAGACTCATATCCACTCAAAACTTTAAGGTAATTGGTGATTGTATCTCATCTCCATATAACCCGTAGTGTCCGATGTGAGAAACATTCTCAAGAATAATAATATTCGAAAGACAATCAACTTCCAATATTTTTTATCTTTGACTTTATAACTGATGGCATCCCTATTTCTCTCACTGACCGTACACCACCTCTTTTGCCTTATGAAAAAAAGAGCGATAGAGATTCGTACCCTGTTTTATACTAAAAAATTGTAATCACATTTACGGCTTAATTTAAATTTGTATGCAATTACTTTTTATGATTTTGAAGTGGTCAGATTTTGTAATCCCTAACCTTTTGTCATACTAGTTAGGGAACTTCAAATAACGATAACAATAACTAATAATATCTCATCGAAAGCAAAATCTATCGTTAGAGCCAGTGAAAAGTGAACGACATGCAAACAATACTTGAGATAGAGGGTTTGATTCCAGTGAGACCCGGACTAGTTAGCAAACTTCACATGTGATCAATGGAAACTATTGCGTCATAATCCCAAAAAGAGAAAAACAAGAGGAGAAAAACCCTTCGTAAAGATTGTAGCTATCATATTTTGTGTAATGGTTTGCATGATTTACCTTAAAATAACCGAAGCTGTCTACAGGTGGACTTGGTGGGTGGATACTATGATGCAGGTGACAATGTAAAGTTTGGTCTTCCGATGGCCTTTACCATAACGATGCTATCTTGGAGTGTGATGCAATACCAACAAGAGATAGCAAATGCTGGGGAGTACGAGCATGCACTTGAAGCAATCAAATGGGGAACTGATTATTTCATTAAAGCTCATTCTAGACCTCATGTTCTCTGGGCACAGGTAAGCGTCACGCTTATTACACTGCATGTTTCATAAAGGGTTTATACATATAACACATGATGAATTTGTTAAAGATATATAAAGTAAAAACGGTAGAGGACGGGCTTTTGAGCAACTGATAAGGTTGCTTCTTTGTGACCTTGATTCAGAGGTTCGACCGGCGGAAACCGTTTGCACAAAGTGTATGTAAGATTACGTGTTGGAAAAGTACGTCTAAAGTACTTTAAAATTTGCTCCAACCTTAAATAAAAGCATGTAAGATGTTGTTTGGTAGATCGAAAGATGATTTGAACACTTAAAACTTTGAAGGAATCACTTAGATCGGTCCATGTGTAAGTTGGATCGAATCAAGTGAAAGCTGTGTTCTGTTGGACATAGATCGATCATATCGATCAATTGATGTGGTATGGATGCAATACATCGATCGAGTATTCGATCGATGTGATCGATCTATGTCCAACAGAACACTCAACTTCATTTCAGCTTTCACTTGGTTCTATTCAACTTACACATGGATCAATCCAAGTGATTTCTTACAAGTTCACAGTGTTCAAATCATCTTTCAATCTCCCATACAACATCCTACATACTTTTATATAATTTTGGGGCAAATTTTAAAGTACTTTAAACATACTTTTCGAACAGTGCATACATCAGATCGCGAAGCGATCTGGCCTCCCTGCGAATCCTATCACAATGCGGGAGCCTAGTACACTGGGAATGCAATTTATATAAATAAAAACGGTGGATTTCGACTGTGTTGTTTCAAAAAATTAGGTTGGCGATGGATACTCCGATCACCGCTGTTGGCAGCGGCCTGAGGACATGACAACGTCAAGGAGAGGTTATAAAGTTGATGAGAAAAATCCAGGTTCGGACGTTGCTGGTGAAACAGCGGCAGGAATGGCAGCAGCATCGATCGTGTTCAAGGAAACAAATCCCCATTACTCTCACCTTCTTTTATTCCACGCAGAACAGGTCAGTTGACCAGTTAAATTGTTGTCACTTTGAACAAACGACGGCATAAGAAATAGATTAAACGGGAGGATGTGTTTTCTAACTAATAAACCATTACTTAGTCACTAAATTGGCTGTATGTGTTTTTAACGTTTGAATTTGGAATATGATGGAATAAATCAAAATGACTCACTAAATTGGCTGTGCTCCGTGAAATAGCAGTTGATCGACATATCTTGGTGCAATTTTCATTATGTTTTATCGTGAAACAACTTCTTTCTGTTTCTAATATATGGATATGATTGTATACATCCGACCTCCTATACTGTACTACATGCGAGAGCCTCTAAGACAATGATTTAATATTTTTGTGGTGGTGCTAATAAGCCATTAGTATGACAAATTGTGTTTTTTCAAAAATAATATTTTTGATCGCATTTCTTTCTTCAAGAGATAACAAAAGGACGAGTTAGTACTAATTATAACTTTTTGATCGCATTTCTTTCTTCAAGAGATAACAAAAGGAGGAGTTGGTACTATTTTTTGGTAATAGAGATTGGCATGAACTGCAAACCCATATTTATTCTTGAGCATGAGGTACATATATATGGACTACATCAACAACATTACTCCATTGTCCTAGAGTCTTCTGCCTATGGCGAGATATGTAGAGTTGGATGTATGCAACCATACCCCACGTGTTAAAAACACACGGAAGTTGTTTCCTAATAACCCATAATGAAGTCAAGCTGTGTCGATCAACGGTTACTTCACAATATAATAAGCGCACAAAAACACAATCTATAGGATGTCCAGACCATGAGCAATTGAAATGCGTTTATATCTCATAAACAATGATAATCCATTCTTGCAGTTGTTTGAGTTCGCGGACAATTACAGAGGCGAATACGATATCAGCATTCCATCAGCCAAGCATTTCTACCGTTCGAGCAGTGGATATAAGGATGAGCTGTTGTGGGCTGCTCTATGGCTGTACAAGGCTACTGGCAATAGAGAATACCTGCATTACGCTATGGAAAACGCTAATTCATTTGGCGGCTCGACTTGGGAAGTGGCAGAATTCAGCTGGGACATCAAGTATGCTGGAGTTCAAGCCCTTGCTGCAATGGTAATTGTTCTTCTTTTTGAATTTTTGTTAGTTCTTTATATTACTTTATTCTTTTCTTGGTTATTTGATGATAACAAATCTCAAAATTGGTTTGCATTAATGGCATCTTATGAATAACCTACTAAATTTTCTACTAGTTCCTCTCGGAACGGTAAGAAATAGACATGTAAGAAGGAATTGCTGGTGGTGGTTGTGCTTGCATCCTACATGTCTTCTCCATTATTATGCATGATGCTATAACAACAACAAACATACTTATTATATCCCAACGACATCAAAAAAAGCTAAAAGTTATGGTTTGGAGAGGATGAGAGATAGACAAAGAATACCTCTGTCCCAAGTGATATAGAGTTTGTTTTCAGCGAGACTTCGGTTATATATCTATCTATATGGATCATACTATAAATTCATGATGGCTATAGTTAATCTAAATAAAAAATTCTTTGGTAATAAAAAAAATCTACATAGTTCTGCATTGGTTAAATACAAATATCTGCCTTCTATTATTTAAGAAGGCGTTGAAAAACAAATCATCTTATTAGGTGGTTTGTTTAATGAATGATCACATCCAGCCTTTATCTTATCACAAAATAAAAGGAAAATCTTATCATTCTAAATTGCTCTGAAAGAATATATTTTTTCATCATACTATAAATCATACACACACATACATACATGTGACATTTTTTTTTGATATGATATACTTGTGAGCTACGTTAATAAATTAACTCAAATATTACCTCTGTACAGTTACAAGAAGATGAGATCCATGAAGACTACAGGCAAATAATGCAACACTACCGTTCAAAAGCAGACCACTACATGTGTGCCTGCCTAAACAAAACAGCTTCTGCCAATGTTCAAAGAACCCCTGGCGGCCTCCTCTACACACGCGAATGGAACAACTTGCAGTATGTCACAGCAGCAACATTCCTACTAATGGCCTATTCCGAAAACCTCCACGCAGCCGGCAAGAAGCTCAGCTGCAGTGCAGGTGATGTATCTCCAGCAGAAATGTTCAATTTTGCAAAATCCCAGGTTGATTACATTCTAGGAACCAACCCAAAGGGTGTGAGCTACTTGGTTGGCTACGGAATGGATTTCCCCAAACGGGTTCATCATAGAGGGGCATCCATCAAAGCTAAAAGAAATGGGAGGGAATTTGTTGGATGCACAAAGGGATATGAGAAATGGTATGACACGGACAAGCCGAACCCTCATGTTCTTGTTGGAGCAGTTGTTGGAGGGCCAGATGAAAACGATGAGTTCAATGATCATAGAGACAATTTCAGGCAGACTGAAGCATGCACTTATAATACTGCTCCACTTGTTGGAGTATTTGCAAGGCTGAATGATTTATATATAGGGCAAGGCTAGATATAACTTATTAGATTTTTTTTTTTGTTTTTTACTTTTCTCCATTTGTGCCACGACGTACCACGACTTCTGTTCGTTCAAGAAAGACCTGACAATGTCTAATAATGTTGTGAGACAATTATCATAGTTAATAAGACAGAGAAGATCGAGTCTCGATGAAATGATGAACAAGCTGTGACCAACTAAATGGATGGTTCTTTTGGTTGTAACCAGGACAATCCACTCCATATTTCGAGTGTTCAAATCCTCAAAGACTGAGTGATAGATTTGTTGGAGACAATAAATCCTGTACGGAGACGCAATCGTTCGGTGTATATGTATGAAAACAGTAAACAAAAGACTAAACTTGGGGCGAGTCGAGGACTCTGTCCTTAAGACGTATTGCTCCGGTATACTGTGTCCAACCGGCGTTAGCAATCGTCTCTCAAGATACAAAGGGTACCTGTTCAGTTGAGCGGCACTGCTGAACTTGAACTACAGCGAACCTTCGAGTGTCCTGACTTCTCTTGGACATGATGCAGAGAGTAGAAAACGATGAAAGCAGAAGAGGAGTGTGTGTGTTCTGATCGGACACCCTGCCTCTGTTTATATGAGGGAATTGGTTGGAGAATCGGTTATGCAGATGGATTTGTGACCGTCGGATCAAAACCGTATATGAGTCAAAGCCGTCTGATGAAAACCGACACATCATCTGTTGGGCGGTTTTGCGGAGTTCAAATCTCAACCGTCAGATGGAAACAGAACTACATGATTCATATTGGAGCGTTGGATGAAAACCACATTCGGATGAAACTGTTTGATCTTATCGCATAATGGAAGATAGGAAGCTGTTTGATCAAACCCGTTTGAAAAAACCGTTTGATCCTAACGATAATGGACCGGACCTGGAGACATTTGGGTCACTGCGCAGCTAGGCCCGAAGCCTTTGACTATTTACGAAAAAATAATTAATCCAAAAGCCCAAATAAATTTTCTCCAAAAAGATAGGAACCGACCTGACCCACGAGCCCACGAGGCACGAGCCAGAGCCGGGCGGGGGGCGGCGACGGCGCACACGTGCGTGTGGACTTTCTAGGTATTCTCTCCGATCAAAGACTTCTCATGCCCTAAGAGCTCATCTAAAGTGGCCGTTCTAGCCATTTATAAGGTGGCTAAATTAGTTCAATAGTTCAATGTGGTATCCCTCCATAAGGGTGATATGACCTCCTAAGAATAGGACACATCACCCACTAAACCATGATTTCCATCTACTTTGAGCATTAATTTTTCGTTCACCCGGTATCGTAATTGAGTGATTCCAAAGCCTAAAATTAACTACTCGTTACGTAGATAATTAAGGGCCTATTAGTTTCTATTTTCCATTAACGTAAACTAATCATAATTAAGCTCTGCTGCTTAACCAACTTTGCAACTTGTCTTAATGGGTCAAAGCCTAAACTTTCAATTCCTCCAACAAGATTAGGGTTTCAACAAGAACCGATATATAAGTTAATCACCACATGTGCTGACCTATGTAAATGGGTTGCGAATGATGACTAAAAAGAGCATTATTATCTAAGCAAGTAGTATACGATGCAGGGCTGCGTGTAACCCGACCCCAAAACGAGCTATACAAATTTGACTCGTTTAAAGATCGGTTCGTATTTCAAACTCAAATTTGAATTGTATTTTAGATTCGTTAATGTTCAGAAGTCAAATAACCTTTTCAACATTCGGTTTGTATGAGAGATCGGGCATTGGAGCAACTAGTAACGTTGTTGTTTTGTGACCTTGAGGTCACGAATTTGAACTGCGGAAACAGTGTTTTGCACAAAGTGTAGGGTAGGCTGTGTATATCAGATAGTGATCCAGCCCCTCCCCAGGCCCTGCCCAAACACTGGAGCATAGTGTACCGGGAACACGCTTTAATATTTGGTTTGTAGGCTCGCGAAGGGTCATTTAATATTATACAACATTATTATTTTGAATATGTCTAAAT
The DNA here is from genome assembly GCA_036186865.1 of Eustoma russellianum. Taxonomy (NCBI): domain Eukaryota; kingdom Viridiplantae; phylum Streptophyta; class Magnoliopsida; order Gentianales; family Gentianaceae; genus Eustoma; species Eustoma russellianum. The sequence continues at coordinate 31,717,131 of AP025052.1, forward strand.
TCACCCCTTAATATGTTTATCCGCTCTTAGCTAGGACAAGTAATTTTTTCCCCCTTTTTGGAGATTCACTTTTCCTACTCGCTGATTGGCGAATACAAAGAAAAAATGTGACTGGTAAATTTCATTAGTTGCCGTCCTATAGGGCTGTAAACGAGCCGAACTAGCCAAGCATTGCGTCGTTCAAGCTCTGTTCATTTAATTTAGCGAACGAACCGAGCTGGTTTGTTTATTTAAACGAACATATTTACTTGTTCAAGCTTAGTTCGTTTAACTCACGAACAATATTAACGAGCCGAACACCTTAAACGAACGGTGCCACTTACCGAGCTTGGACAGAAAAAGGTGTTCAAACTCTGTTCATTAACCTTTTATCTGAGCCGAGCTCGAGCTCGAACTCGAACAAACGAGTCGAATAACCGAACGGCTTGGTTCATTTACAGCCCTACCGTCCTAGTTCAAGATTAGATCCGGGCATGGAAAAGCCTCATAAACTTCAATCTCTTGGTGCATCACTAGTGAAGCTCTGAAGTGATTCGTTTATTGTAGCTTCTTGCTTGGTAAAAGAGATGGTAATATGCTATGCATGCTCATCTCCTTGATAAAGTAGGACTAAAACATGTTAGTCCTATTGTTTGGAACCAAGGTGTTCGTGATTCTTTACCATCCACTACTATGTCGAATGTTTCTACTTGATTAATGAATTCTTTTTTTTAAAAAAAAATGCTTCAACCATAAGTTATTAATACCGGACCGGACCAGAGGGCAACCGGTTCAGAGTTAAACCGACCAGTAAAAATCGTTCAAACCGGTAGTTAAACCATTGAATCATCTAAACGGACTATTTTCCCTCAAACCTCCCAAAACCAAGAACCATTGTTCCAAAATCGAAGATCCATTCAAATAGCCATAGAAACTGTGTGCCATATTTTGACATTGACCCCAAAAAAAAAAAATCGACTGTCATGTTTCTCTCTTATTATTGTGTTATCTATGCATGTACATATAGATCTGCGGGCTCACTGGAATCAAACTCTCTATCTTAATTATGGTATCTATGCAGGTACATATAGAGTTGCGGGCTCACTAAGAGCAAACTCTCTATCCATGTCTGGAAGCAAACTCTCTATCCCTTGAGATGAAGATATATATTGTTTGTCTGTCTTTCAACTCTTCAGACTCTAACAATAGGTTTTGCTGTTGTTAGAATACATCAAGTATGGTTTTTGTTGTAGTGTGATGTTTCTCAAGTATTATTGTGATATTTTGATAATATCCATATCATTTTTGGAATCAAACAATATCGATCTATGTGCTCTAGCACGTCAGAAAATTTGAAACGAAAGAACTTTATGTCGGGAAAATATAACTTGCTCAAATCTGAAAAGTACTGCAACTGAGAAACTCAATTGCAATTGATTAGTTTTTGTTTCACTAAGTAGACCATTTCTTAGCCATGTGCCTTTGATTGAGAACTTCGGCTGCAAGTTGAAAAAAATCTGATAAAGAAGAAACGTAAGAAGAAAAGAAAGAAATGAATTAGGGTGGTGGCAACGCCAAATGAGAGGAATTACTTCCCTTCAATTGTTGAAGTTGAAAAACAAAAGAAAAAGACGCATTGTCGGAAAAAGAAAAAAAAGAATAATAGTTTTATTAATATTTTTACAATAGATTTAGAAGTAAACATAAAATTACGTACGCCGGTTTTAACCGTTATGTTAAAATCGCCGTGGGAATGGCGGTTTGGACAAAATCGCCTATTGTTATTTTGACTTTTGGCATAGAATGGTTCTCTCAAAATGCGCTTGACGGTTTTCACAGAACTGTCATATGCCACACCGGTTTTGGCTATAAATATGCCTCATTTTTCACTCAACTCTTTTTCTTAATTCTATAACGCAGCAAAGTTATGCCGGAATTAACGCATAACTCACAACACACCTGAAGATCTCCTCGAGCTTTCTCTCTCTTATATTATCAGCTATGTATTTATTGTAATTTATGCATTGTAATTTATTTGGCATAATGCAATCATTGTAATTTATTTATTGTTATTTTTTATGCAATGTATTTATGTTTAGTTATGGCTAGTGGTAGATATGTTGGTGGCGAGTTGATGCCAAAGATTGGAGATTTGGTGACGCTACATGGAGAGCGTAGGATCCTCCATCTTCGGAGCAGCATTAGGTACATCCGGATACTGTTAAGACATTATCTTCTTACAGAGATATAGAGGTCCCCATTAGGTGTAAGACGATCATAGAGGATGCGGGCTATAGAGATTGTTGCTATGTGACAATGTTAAAATACATCACGTTTAGATTAAAGCATTCGTAGAGAGGCCGAGACAGGTGACCCACTCCTTTCACCTCTCTTTCGGCGAGGCCGCAGTCACGCTTCAGGATGTAGGCATGCTATTTGGCTTTCGCATCGACTGTGATGCCGTTATTGGCTGGGAGCCCCCGTACACAAGAGCGCAGTGGCGCCAACTGTGAACTAAGTGTGTTGGATGGACTCTCGATATGCCAAATATATCATACAACCGTGTATCGAGAAAGAAGTTCATAGAGTGGTTTACAGATACGAGCCTAACGGAATATCCATCAGATGAGCAGATTTAACCGAGGGTAGGGCGAACATCTTCTCACTGCTGTCGGTTGTGTTATGCGGTCGGAAGAGCTCACCTTGTCAACTGGTCTACCTCAACATCATCAGAATCTCGCCGGATCACGTAGATATTCCTGGGCCAACGTCGTCCTCGAATTCTTGTACCGGAACTTATGCAAGGACTCTCATACAAAGATGAAGGGGCATTAGATTGCGAGGCCATTACAACTGATATAGTTCAGTATATGGGAGAGGTTTGCCGTCTTCTGTCCTTGTTTCGTTAGGAGTCTGAAGATGAGGCCTGGTGCGTCTCGTGCAGCCTGGTGTCTATTGTAAGTCTGAAAAAATTCACGAACTAAAAAAATCGACCATTAAAATGTTTAAAATCGGTTTGTTAAAAATTCAAGTCGGGTCAAAATTCAATATACAATTTTATCTAACTAGACTAAAAAATCGATCATTAACCAAAAAGTATGCCCCTAGTATGGGTTAGAATCCATTCACCCAAAACTTCTCACCCCACGCATCACCGCACGACATATGATAGTAGGGATGAGGGTGAGACTAGAATGCATGAGATGAGGAAAATGAGGGTTAGAAGATCTCATCCCCTATCATAGTCCCACCCGAGGAAAAAAAGAAGAGTTTTCGCATTTTTCAATCAACTTTTATTTTTAAAGAATTGCGCGTTGAGATCACCAGCTCAACTACGACGCTTCCTCTTCCTCCTCCTCCGCCACCTGCCGCCGCTGAGACCATCGCCAACAATTACGGGCTTTGCCTTCAAGACTCTCCACTTCGATCGCTCTTTTTTGATTACTGACAAAGGTTTAAGGAGGAGCCAAAATTGCGTCGACGAACTTCTTCTCTGCAAAATTCCTGGATTTCACTCGTCCATCTCAAGTATTGGAAGTTGAGTTCAAAGTGTAATTCATTTTTTTTACTGAATTCAGCACCTCAGTTTCTCTTTACTGTGTTTTGAACTCCATTTGTTTACAATTTATGTCCGTGATACATCATTTTTGGGCATGAATTTGTATACAGAAGTTTTGTTGATAATTAGGGTTAGTGCGTTGTAAAAATGAGAGAATGGTGAGACTATTAGGATTAGCAAGACTGGTAGGCGAACCAGCTGAGTCACCACGAGAGGTAACTCGGACAATTCCGACTAGTGAGAGCATCGGAGAGAGTGGTTGGCTTATACGATTCTTTGACTCTTCATTTTTCTGTGAGTGGATCGCTGTTAGCTACTTATACAAGCATGATCATCCTGGGGTTAGGGACTACTTATGTAACAGAATGTATACCCTGCCTCTTACAGGCATTGAGAGTTACTTGTTCCAGATCTGTTATATGCTTGTACACAAGCCTAGCCCGTCTTTGGATAAGTTTGTCATTGATACTTGTGCAAAGTCACTCAAGATTGCTCTTAAAGTACACTGGTTTTTGATGGCTGAGCTCGAGGATTCTGATGATAACGAAGGAATTAGTAGAATACAAGAAAAATGTCAAATTGCAGTCACTTTGATGGGGGAATGGCAGCCTTTAATTAGACCACAGAGTGCTGGGTCGTCCAGTCCAATGGGAAATCAGGTACTTAATAAGTTGCTTTCTTCGAAGCAGAAGCTCTTTTCTTTGACCTCCCCAACTGGACTGCAGCGGTCAATGTCATTGTCACTGTCTTCAGGAAACAACTCACAGCAAGATTGCAGTGGGGACGGTGTTAATGGTGCGGCTGCTAAAACCTCGCCCCCGCCCCCTGATGAAAATAAGATTTTCAAGAAGTTCATTCCAGGGGCGAAAATGAGAGACGCTCTGCTGTTTAGGAAATCAATCGGAAAAGATAAGGAGGAAACGGACAGAGATGGGTTTTTAAGGAGGTTTTTACGGGATAGCAAGGATGAGGATATTAGGAAATCAGGTGACAAGGATGAAGAGGAGCATGAAAAGGAAAGCTTTTTCAAGAGGTTCCTTAGAGATAGCCGAAATGATGATACAAGGAAATCAGGTGACCCTGAAGGTGAAGAAGAGAAGGACGGTTTCTTTAATAGGCTTCGCCGGGATAGCAGGGATGGAAATTGTCAGAGATATATAGAGAAGAATGATGATGAGTTGGAGAAAGATGGATTCTTTAAGAGGTTTTTAAGAGAAAGTAGGGAGGAAGACATGGATGTTTCCTCCAGCTCAGATGGGTTCTTTAAGCGTTTGTTCCGTGATAGTAGGAGCGATGTAGAAGAAAAAGCTGTTTCGAAATCTGGGGAAGATGATGGGAAAGAAAAATTTCTTTGGAAGTTTATCAAGGAGAGATTTGAGGAAAAGAAAGATAGTTCCGAAAAGAATGATGAAGAAAAAGTAACTAGGCATTCTGAAGATGATGAAAAAGAAGGCTTCTTCAAAAAGTTCTTTAAAGAAAGATTCGAGGACAAGAAAGACATCAGTGAAAGGCTTGAGGAGAATTCTAAGGGACAAGAAAATTGCGAGGAAGATGAGCCTTTAGAGTTTTCATTGTTTCGGCGGTTATTTCGTGTGCATCCGGAAGATTCAAAGGCACAAGTGGCTCGTGAAAACAACAATACTGGAAATATTCTTGAAAGCAGTCCTGGAACCGAGAGATTCTTCCGAAAGCTATTTCGAGACCGTGATCGTTCTGTTGAAGACTCGGAGCTTTTCAGTTCGAAGAAGAGCAAAGAGGTGAGTTCATAACTATTGTAATTTCTGGTGATTGCTCCTCTGGGTTTGTAATCATACCACATTTCCGATTTATTATTGCGACATAGCTATCTTGTTCCCAGCGCTTTTTCCCCCAGTATCAAAACATCGTTGATCATTGTTTGAATTTTTTATTTTTTGTTTTAATGTAGATAGCCTTACCATTGTAGTATCCCCATAACTGGAGACTTAAACTGCTGAATTCATTGCTATATTGCTGTACGGGAAAAAAAACAAAAAAAAGCATGTGTGATACCATAAATGTATTCAGGGGGTTCTTATTTAGTCTTATTGTAGTTATTAATTAATATCTGTATATTATATCAGCTTGCGGAATCCAGCTCTATGTATGCGAGATCGCTGATTACTCTAGTACTTTGTCCATCACATTGCTGAAATTGTTGCTTAAGACAAAATGTTTTTCTTTGATTTGGTGTGATGGAAATTTTTCATACCCAAATTGGACCAGTTATTTACATGACTCTGCTCGTGAGGGATACTTTCGTGTAGGCTGCTTGAGTTAAGTCGTACATCATCTGCAGCATATTACCAGATGAAGTCATTTCTTCTTTTATTTATTTATTTATTTATTTATTCTTTTTGCTGTTTGTATCTTCTGGAATATTTATTAGTATGTCTTATTTTTCTGCAACATGCATGAGGGAGAAGTAGTTTCTGTCTTTGATCTGCACATTTCAGGTTCAGTTCTTAAAGCTGTTTCAATGTTGCAGAAATGTCCGGAGCAGGGAGATGGATTATCGAATCCTAAACCTCCACTTCCAAGTAATAGTGCATCACAATTTCGCAAAGGGGCATATCATGAATCACTTGATTTTGTACAGTCTCTATGTGATACTTCCTATGGCTTAGTAGATGTTTTCCCTGTTGAAGATCGCAGAACAGCTCTTTGTGAGGTTGCTCTTTTGTTTTCTTCTTCTTTTTTTCTTTTTATACAAAATGACTCACTGAATTGGCTGCGCTTCTTATATTGTGAAGTAGCAGTTGATCGACACAGCTTGACGCATCATTATATGTCGGGAAACAATCTCTGTGTGTTTCTAACACATGAGTATGGTTGCATGCATCCGACCCCCCATACCCCGCCATAGGACGGGAGCCTCTAAGGCAATGGGGTAATGTTGTTGTTGATATGGACTTTTGCTTTTGTTAAACATTGGACCCATTTATGGGCATGTATTATTTACTTACACTTTGTCGTTGCATTCTAGTCACTTGCAGAGATCAATGCACATGTTGCAGCTGCCAATAGTAGTGGAGGTATGCTTTTATCTAATTGCCAGCGAAGTTTTCCTTGTTGTGGGTACTAACAATTCACAGCTGTCCTTGTAGATTTCTCTTCACTGTATGTTACATTCTGTCATATGTGTAGTTGAACTGGGTATATTGTATTCTTGTGTATTTATTGTGCAGTAGCATTCAGTTATAAAGGTGTTATTTGCCTTAACTATGTACAGTTTAGTAGGTATCTAACATGAATTGAAAAATATAATTCAGTTTTAGTTAGATCGGTGTTGAAGTACCACATAACCCGCACGATTAAGTTGTCATGGAGGAGCTTATTATGTTTTTAGCACTGCACATGCCTTTCGCAGTCGTGAATGCTTGGGAACAGATGACTGAACACTGCTTTCTTAAAAGACTTATGTTACGTCCTCAACTGAGAGTAGTACATTTAAAGTATCAAACGGCTACGGACTTCTCCAACCTATGTTAACTGTGCTTAAGTGGTATACTCATTGGAAAGAAGCCTAACTATCGACATTAATCAGATGAATTAAACTGGACGAAAGGACTTCAATGTCATGCCCTTTGTTTTGATATCTTTTAGGGGTATCCTCTTGAATGGGATGGGAAATTAAGCTTCTGATGTGCTTTCCAGTTAATCCTTCCATGGAAATCTTTACAAAGGTCTTATTTCCATTTTACAGGGGTTTGTTTTCCAATGGGAAAGGGATTGTATCGTGTAGTCCATATTCCTGAAGATGAAGCTGTACTTTTGAATTCCAGAGAAAAAGCTCCATATTTGATCTGTGTTGAAGTTCTGAAAAGTGAAGCCACAGGGTAATGTCTGAATTTGTGTTAGTGCTGGGAATTACACTTGACTTCTTAATTTACTTTGACGCTAGATATCTTAACTAAAAGCTGGATTTTCCACAACTTATTTTGCAATAGAAACTCAAAAGATTCATCTATCAATCAAAAGCTGTCAAAAGGAGGGATCCCTCTGGCAAATGGAGATGCAATGTTGCCTAAACCACCTCCTTGGGCTTATCCTGTATGGAATGGGCATGATATCAATCATAGTAGTCATGACATGATGTCGACGTCTACTTCTCAAGCCATAGATGAGGCAATGGGTCAGTTATGGGAAGCCAAAGTTAAATTTGTCACTGTGAATCTTTCAGTAGAGAAACAATCCAACTCAGAGATGCTTTATCATGGCTCTGAACCTGCTTCACTAAATGTTGGACAAAGTGGAGAGGTTGTGAGTCATGCATCTCATGTAGATCATGGTTCTGATTTGGAGTGGGTAAAGGTTGTTTTGACCGCAGACCCTGGGGTTCGAATGGATGACATAGTGGATCAAGAACCACCAAGGAAAAGGGAGCACCGACGTGTCCCCAGCACAGTAGCTTTTGAAGAAGTTAAGGTATCCTTCTTTTGCGTGGTCAGCATTTCTATTTGACTTTTATATATTCTAAACTCTGGAACTCAAACAAAATGTCGTATTAAAAGTCAAGAATATATTGCATTACATGTTTAAATCAATATTTCTTAAATTACAGTATTTGTAATCATACTTTGCTCATACCTTTCATTCTTCCGTTCGTGATCACAGTGCTTATTTGGAGCTTCTTGTTTAGAGAAAGCCTAATGTTTTCTTTCAGTAGATTAGAAAAAATGCTTTTTGAAGCTGGCAAGCGCGAAATCCATACGTGTGCTCACTGACTGAACGAGTGAATACTAGGGAGATAGTACTCTAGACAAGGCAGTGAAAGAGCTACTCTAGACAAGGCAGTGAAACAGCTTATAAAGTACATGTGTTAATTGAACATTATGGTGCCAGATTAGCGATTGTGGATAAGAGCATTTTCAAGTGATCGTCCAATCCGGTTGTATTTGGCATGTGAATACACAAACAGAGATAGATGCATACAACAGTCGTATAAGATATACAGGCACATACATACATATATGTAAATGCGTAATATATGCATACACACACATAAATATATATGTGTACGCACACACAAACATATTTATATGTATGTATACACACACACACACACATATACATATACATGGATATAAATACATATACATACATATATATATATATATATATATATATATATGTATACGCATATATATACATATACATATACATATGTATGCATATATATATGTATGTATGTATACATATATATATATATATATATGTACATATACATACACATATATGTTTATGTACGTATACACACACACACATATGTAGTGTGTATGTATGCATTATATATATCACACACAGATATAAGATATATAGCATACACGCACACATATGCACATACACACACACACACTCTCATACAAACACACATATGCACACATATATACAGATATGTATGCACATATCTATGTGTGTGTATATATGTATATACATACTGTACTACATACACGTACACATACAACACACACATACGTACAAAAATACATGTGTATATACACATGTATGTATTTATGTATGTATGTGTGTGTACTCCGTCATGTATATGTAGACACATATATACATATATTACACACAGATATATATATATATATATGTATGTATGTGTGTAAAAGAACTTTACCCCATTGCCTCCGAGACTTTTGTCTATGTCGGGTAAAAGATGTTCAGGTGTACGCAAACTTATTTATGTGTACACACACACACACACATATATGTACACACATATATATACACATTGATATTCAATCCCTATAATCATGTGATCTGATAGGTAGGGCCATGTATTTATACCTATATTACCAGTTGAAGGAAATTAATCTACTCCTTTTCTACTCGACTGTCTAGATTGTTTCATGTTATCAGAGCCTAAGTAAAACACACGCACTGTTTGGAGTACCCATGAGCTCAGGGCATGGTAGTTATGGGTCAGTAGAGACTTCCTGCACAACCAAAACACAGATGGTGTCCAATGAAGGATCATCTCTTCAAATCAGCAATCACAAACTGAATGGGAGTAATTTCCTTCTCTGGTCCCAATCAGTTTTGATGGTGTTAAGGGCCCGGGAAAAACTTGGTTTCATTACTAGTGACATTCTCCGGCCAGATGCTTCAGACCCACCATATCAGAACTGGGAACTCAAAAATTCCCTAGTCATGTCATGGCTGATTAATTCCATAGAGTCACACATCAGTCGTACCTATATGTTTTTGAGGACTACCAAGGCTATATGGGAGGCAGTCAAAGAGAACTATTCAGATCTTGAAAATGCATCCCAAATATTTGAAATCAAAAACAAACTCAAGATCATGCGACAGGGAGATCTGGGCATTACAGAATAATATAATGCCTTACAAATTCTGTAGCAAGAGATGGACTTGCACTATGAAGCTGACTGGGGTGACCTTGAGAGCAACATCAAGTTCAAGTTTCTTGTTGGGTTAAACAAGGAGTTGATGAAGTGAGGGAGTGTATACTGGAAGAAGACCATTGCCACCTCTCAACGAGGTGTTTGCTGAAGTTAGAAGAGAATAGATCCAAAGACGGGTGATGCTAGGAGAATGCAAGGATTCCTTTCCTGTCGCTGATGACAAACCTATGGACACCTCAAGACTGGTCTTAAAAGCCACATTCAACCGCTCAAACTCACAGCCCATGTGTTCTCGTTGTAACGAACGGGGCACACTCAAGAGAAATGCTGGTCTTTTCACGGTAAGCCTTCAAAAGTTAAGCCTAGGAAACCAGCTTATGACCAGGGACGCCAAGTCACAACTAAAGGACTTAATCCAGTGATTAAAGTCAGGGTAAGGTGTCCCTCAATCAGGCACAACTTGTATATTTATTTGCCCTTCTGAAAACTCAAGCGGAGACATCTCAAACCAACAATGTGCCCAACAAGGTACAACCAACTGTGTAGAAAAAACACCTTGGATCCTTGATACAGGGCCACATATTATATGACAGGTAACTCCTATTTATTCTACTCTTACATTCTCCGTCATGGAAATTTGAAGGTAAAAATAGTGTATGGCACGTACTCTTGTGTCGCTGGCAAGGGAGATATCCAGCTCACCTCATCAGTGACATTCCAGGAAGTCCTTCATGTTCCTAGACTGAAGTGCATCATAATCTCAGTTAGCATGCGAACTAGAGACTTTCACTATACTAATAATTTCTCAGAAATTCTGTGTCTAATGCAGGAGCAGAGATCAGTGAAGATGATTGGCATTGCTAAGGAAAGAGGAGGACTTTACTATCTTGAGCAAAAGGACTGTGAGGGAGAATTAGTAGCTGCTATTCAAATTATTCATCATCTCATAATGTATTCTTTCCTCATGATGTTTTTGATAAAGATGTGTTATTATTGCATTAGAGGCTGGGACATCCTAGTCACTATTATCTCAGAAAAATGTTTCCTTCATCTTTTAAAATAAAACATCCTTATCGTTTAACTGTGATGCCTGTTAATTTGCTAAATACATAAGGAACTCCTGTCCTGCTAAACCATACTCAGAAACTTATCCTTTATCACTTGTACACAGTGATTTGGGCCCCATACCGGGTTAAAAATATTTCAGGCTCAAGATGGTTCATCACGTTCATTGATGATCATACTAGAGTCTGTTGGCTGTATCTGTTCAAAGACAAGAATGAGGTTTTAACTATCTTCCAAAATTTTCACTCCTTAATACAAAACCAATTTTAGACCACCATCAAAGTCCTTCGGTCTGAAAATGGAACTGAATATTTTAACGACACCTTAGGTGCTTATTTAGACTCCCATGACATCATTCACCAAAGCGCATGTCTATACACACCACAACAGAATGGTATGGCAGAACGCAAAAATAAACATCTGCTAAAAGTAGCCTCAGCCTTGATGTTCACTATGTATGCCCCTCACTACAAAATTTAAGTTATTGGTTTACTTTCGCAAAAATAAACACCAAGGTGATATTGACTCCATTCCTCAGCAACCCCAACCATTTGAGCTAGTACCTCTCCTAGAAGGGCAGTCTGATACAGAAAGGAGCAAGAGTAATGACCAAGAGTCCTCTAAACGAGGTCTACCTATAGCGCTAAGGAAAGACAAGATGGCGTGTACCAGTCATCCTATGTCTAAGTTTGTCTCCACCAACGGCCTTTCCTCCGTCTTCTCAGGGTTTACAGCAGCCTTAACCACAGCAAAAATACCTAAGGACATTCAAGAAAGGCTTGCATATCCTAAGTGGAGGACATGCGTCCAGGATGAGCTAAAGGCACTAGAGGAGAATCACATCTGGGATGTTTCGGAACTACTTGATGGTAAGAAGCCAGTAGGCTATAAATCGGTGTTCACCATCGAATTCAATGCTGATGAGAGAATTAGCAGATACAAGGCTAGGTTAGTTGATAAAGGTTTCACTCAGTTACCTGGAATTGACTATAAGGAAATCTTTTCCCCTTTGGCGAAGTTGAACTCTATAAGAGTGTTGCTGTCACTAGCAGCCTGTCTGGACTGGCCCCTTCTCTAACTAGATGTCAAAAATGCTTTCTTGAATGATGACCTACATGAGGAAGTGTACATGAATATGCCACCGAGGTTTGAGAAGGGCAGGGGCATAGTTTGCAAACTGAAAAAGTCTCTGTATAGGTTGAAACAGTCACATCGGGAGTAGTTTGACAAATTCACATAAGCTGTCTGGGCTCTTAGGTTTCATCAAGCTCATACTGACCACACAATGTTCTATAAGCATACACTCGGTGAGAAGCGGGCTATGTTGATTGTGTACGTGGACGACATAATCATCACTGGAGACGACCACATGGAGATTGATTTGTTAAAAGGTTATCTCTCCAGCAAGTTTGAATGAAAGATTTGTGTAATCTTAGGTATTTTCTTAGGATGGAAGTGGCTAGAAGCACCTCTGGGATTGTTGTATCTCAACGAAAGTATGTACTTGACTTGCTAAAGGAAACATGTATGATGGTGGTGTAGACCTGCGGATACACCCATAGAGCCTAACAACAAATTGAGGGATGATGAGGGAAGAAAGGTGGACCAGGGACGATATTAACGCCTGGTAGGCAAACTTATCTACCTGGTTCATACATGCCCTGACGTTGCTTTTGCCGTAAGCGTGGTTAGCCAGTTTATGCACTGCCTAAAAGAGAGGCACCTGGATGCTGTATATAGAGTCCTATGGTATCTTAAGAGAACACCAGGCGGGGGGTTGTTCTTCCAGAAAACAAACCAAATGGGCTTAGCAATCTACACAAACGCAGATTGGGCTGGTTCACCCATGGACAGAAGGTCAACCTCAGGTTATTGCACCAATGTGTGTGGTGATCTTGTCACATGGCGAAATAAAAAAGCAACCAATGGTTGCGATAAGTAGTGCCTTAGCACACGGGTTATGTGAAGGCATTTGACTGAGAAGGCTACTGAAGGAGTTAAAGATGTCCAGTGGAATGCTTACTACACTCTACTGTGATAATATGGTAGACGTCAACATTGCTTTCAATCCAGTCCATCATGATCAAACATAACATGTAGAGGTGGATCGTCATTACATTAGGGAAAAGATTGATAATGGAAGCTTCTGCCTGACCTATATCCCAACCAAGCAGCAAGTAACTGACATCCTAATAAAAGGACTTCATTAGCCGACTTTTGAAGAACTTGTTACCAAGCTGGGAATGACCAATATTTATACCCCAGCTTGAGGGGGTGTTAAAATATTTGACAACAATAGTGTACGGCTGGAAAGTAGTTTAGGGTACGGTTGTAATATGGTTGTTGATATAATCAGTTTGATATCATAGGATTCACTAAGATAAGATACAATCATGGTAGTTATGATATTGATATTCCATCCCTACAATAATTGGATCTGATAGCTAAGGCCGTGTATTTATACCTATGTTACCAGCTGAAGGAAATTAATCAACTCCTTCTTTTCTACCCGAGTGTCTAGCTCATTTCGCTTAAAGGCTCCCACATATGGCGGTATGGGATGCTTGGGGGGAGGGGGGAGGGGGAGGGGTTCGGATGTATGCAAACTATGACCCATAATGAAATTGTGTCAAGTTGTATCGATTGACTGCTACTTCACAATACAAGAAGCGCAACCACTTTAGTGTGCCATTTTTCTTTATTCCATCATATTTCAAAGAAGAGTGTATCCTTAACTCTATTGGAAATGGGAACATATATGTGCACGTGTGTGTATGTACATATATGCATACGGCATTATGCATAGAGGGTGACGGGTACGCTGAAAACAAAATCTATGAATTGCTTACATTATCTCCAACCAGCTGCTGCATTGGACATGAATCAGTAACTCTCCTGATACGACTTTTTCCCTTGTATTTTCCCATGTGGGTCCATCAAAATGTGAGTTGATAGGCAACAACCAAGGTGCTTGTATGTACATTGATTCCTTCTAGGTCTCACATTTAGTTCATGTATGTGGTTTCCAAAGGTTCTGTGTTATTTCACAGTTATGCGTGTCTTGCTATCTTCTCTTTTGAACACCTATTTTGTGCAGTTCAACTTATCAAATGGGTTTTCTCTTCAATAGGCAGCCGCACTAAAAGGAGAAGCACCTCCTGGCCTTCCCCTGAAAGGAGCTGGTCAGGACTCATCAGATGGTCAGCTCAAGGTAAAGAGTTACTGAAGATCAGGTTTTTAAGTCCTCATGGCCTTTCGTTCTTTGTTCTTTCACTTCCGATGGATATTGACTGGCAAACTAACAGGCTGCAAACGGAGGCATGCCTCGTGAAACTGATGCTTTATGTGGTGAACTTTGGGATGTGAAAAAAGAGAGAATACGGATAGCTTCAGTATATGGAAAATTACCAGGGTGGGACTTGCGTTCTGTAAGTTCTGGACTTTGACATCTCTCTCTCTCTCTCTCTCTCTCTCTCTCTAAAAAAGAGGGATCATAAAAAGAACAGATTGCTTTGGCCTGGTGTTGAATATCTATTCAGACACTATTTCTTTGTCATTCCATTGTGTAGGGGTAAAAGTTCCTCACTTGAAATGATTCTGGTTATTATTCGGTATTAACTAAAAGCATCTAAGCTTTTGTTTGTTGTCAAATTTCGTGTCTTGATCCATGAATTGTACTCTAGATACACCATAGTGGTGCAGAAACTTCAGATGTTTACAGAAACAGAGGGTCAAAGAGCAGAGGATAGGTGGTTTCTGCGTTGTTAAAATCATTAAGAAATGCTTTTGAGGTCGGACTTTACTTGGAAGTGATAATAAAGAAGAAAGGACACGGCCTAGATATGCAATTTTAACATACACAAGAAAAGACGTTACTTGGAAGTGATAGGAGAAAAAGAAAGGACATGGTTATTCTTTATGCTGTTAGAGGTCTTTTATACTTTCTGAGCTTTAACTAGAGGACCTTAAGATGATGAAACTGTGCTCTTTGGGCATAAGAACTATTGAGGGGCCTCCAGATTGTTGATTTTAAACTAAAATTGCTATTATTTTTGGGTATATTTGTGTGTTAAAAGAGTGTAATGGTTGAGTTGCATTGTCTTCCTTTGTATGTATTGGTTACCGAGTATGTGTGCCGGTGACTAACATATGTTGTTTGGGCTGTCTAACGTTTTTGATTACTTGGAAACTTAAGTACGTATTCCCCTCTCGGATTTGTATATCACGTTTAATAAGCATTTTCTTCCTTCTAGAGCTGAAGCATTCTCTGATGACGCCTGACAGGTAATTGTCAAGAGCGGAGATGACTGTCGGCAGGAACATCTTGCTGTACAGCTTATTTCTCACTTCTATGGTGAGTGTACGTGTTCGCCAGATACTAGTGTCTTTCTAGCAGCTTGGCTATACATGCTCTTTTATGTTTCAGCTGGTATTTTGTTGTACTTTGTTTTCAAGGGTGTTCTGATCTTCATAAACAAGTAAATTGATGGTTTGATGGGTCCAACAGAGTCATAGTAGAGTACATCCTCGTTTCTGATGCTTGTTAATGTTCATCTCCTGACAATGCAATTCTTGTAAAGTTTCCCAACTAAAATATGCCATTTCCCTTGATGTTTAGTGAAAGCAATTGGCTAAGTGAGCTGGTTAAGTATGAAAAGTGTATATTTTCTGTGCTTTTTTTTTCCCCTCTCGTTTTTCTGATATACGAGAGGAAAACAAAGGATTTTTACTTGATAGCTGTTCTGCTTGCATGCCAATATGTGAATTGCTGCAATTCGTGTAGTGTAATGTTTGAGCATCAGCATCGAAGTATCCAAGTCTGATTTCGTGAGAAGATAGATAGAAACCTAAGTATGTTGAGTATAATATATGAGCATGAGCGCGTCTAAGTAGCCAAGTGCTTTAGGCATGTCAGGAGGCTGAACGGATCCGTAATGCTTATATGAAGTTCTGCGTAAGAAAGTTGGGTATAATATCTAGTAGTAAGAGAATGAGGAAACACAATTTGAGATGGTTTAGCCATACGAAGTGGTGATCTTTAAAGCACCTATGGAGCTTTATCGGATCTGAGAGCTTATGAATATGGGCGCTGGATAGGAAAATGTGAGGATGCCATTAAGAATAAGCGATTACAATTGCACCCCAAAAAAAAAGAGAAGAAAAAAAAACCGTTTACATTTGGGCTTTTGGGAATATGTGATACACAGTGGCTATAATGACAAGAAATGATCCACATATAGCTGATTGACTGACTGGCTCATGGAGAAATGCAAACAAACGTCATGGAACTATTAAGTTGCCCTATAGATTAAAGGTTAGATCTACAAAACAGCCACATGGGTGAATGTTTATCGTTGAACCGTTACCAGGAACATGAGAGCAGGGCGATCAGAATGCTAAGATGGTTGCGTGGTTACATGAGTTTGGATTTGATTGGAGAACTGAAAGTAAGAAAGAAAGTTGGTGGCAACGTCGCCAAAAGCCCACTGGTATAATGCGTTAGTTGCACATTATGCTTCATCTTTTCCTTCATTACTGGTAAAATTTTCGGCTTGGGTATTGGAGAAAAAAATCTTAATATCTCGAATAGTAGCAAGCGAAATCGAAATTTGCCTATCCTACAGACATAAACCACAACAATTTTAACCATAATAACAAAATTGTGACTACATTGTTAGTTTCAAATGCAACAATCGACGTAAACATACAATCAGAAAACTACAAGTATGGAGAACAAGAAGAAAATCTTAAAGTAGAAACTTTCTAACTACATTTTGAGTATATTTAGATGACCCATATGCATCAGTAAGTGAAGATATTATCACACCCTCCGATCCAAAGTTAGGGTTTTAATTATTATTTTTGTCTTATGGATCGTTGTAGGGTGCCCTCAAAATTGACCTAAATGCCTGAACACCGGTTCTGTTGTAGCGGCCAAGAAACCGAACGTTTATCTGCTAGGATATTGCCTTGCATTTTGTTTAAGCTTTGATATGAAAAGGCACAGACAACTTTGGTTGGGTGGCTTACATGGATCCAGAAAGGGGGAAGCAGATTCGAGATGGTTTGACCATGGTAGGAGGTTATGGGAAGCCTCTAAAATTTGCTACCTACAGCCAACGGCGTAGGAGGGAATACAGAAAGTCTTCAGAGAGAAGCCATCAGGATTGTATAGAGAATAGAAGTATTATTATCCATGAACTTAACTTTGAATATACATGGTAATTACCTTTTATTGAGGCAGCTAAAGAATGCCACAAATGGCTAGACTGATAACGGTTAGTTTTTTTTAAACGTCTAATGTGTCTCAATCACTTAGCAGATGACTTGTGAGTGTGTTTAGGGCGGATGTAAACATGTATTATCTATGTGTGTGTATGTATAAAGTATGTATGCACTGTGTGTGTATGTATGTATATATGTGTATGTGCGTGTGTATATATATATGTGTATATACACACACACACACACACACACACAAGTGTATTTATCTCTTATTTTTACATTCCTCCTCAAGGTTGGTGTATGTATACAAGTATGTATATATGTATGCATTATGTTTGTATATGTGTGTGGATGTATAACGTATGTGCGTATATGTGTATATACATGTGTATTTGTCCCTTATTTCTACACTACTCCTCAACATTGGTGTATATATACTAGTATGTATATGTATATACAAGTATGTATGTATGTATACATTATGTTTGTATATGTGTGTGGATGTATAAAGTATGTGTGTATATGTGTATATACAAGTGTATTTGTCCCTTATTTCTACATTACTCCTCAACGTTGGTGTATACATACTAGTAGGTATATGTGTATACATTATGTATGTATGTATATGTATAAAGTATGTAAACAGTATGTATTTATATGTGTATATACAAGTGTCTTTATCTCTGATTTCTACACTATCCCTCAAGGTTGGTGTATATATTTATACAACCAAGCTTTACAACTAAAGTGAAATATCCTTGTAGAAACAGGCCTGGTTAGAATATATCTGCTATTTGATGCTTTGAAGAAACATGCTCTATACTGATTTCTTTGGCTTCAGTCTTCTCCCTTATTGAATTATTTTTCAAGGAGAACTTCATGTGTTATACTATAAATGCCACTGCCATTTCACTTATCCCGAAAACTGATAGCCCAATCAAAATGAGATTCTTTAGGCCATTTCTTGTTGCAATATAACATTCTTTTTTGTGAGTTAAAATTTCATATATATACCCCAATAGAGAAATTTACATTGTGTTAGCACCATGGACTGGTGTTAACAAACTAGGCAGTGTCTAGACTTGCTCAAAATACAAAAGGACAAAGTTTTATTACAATTCGCATATAGGTAGCTCTAGCTAAGACGTGAAACTATGTCGATGTCAAAACGCAAAAACCAGGAGTGCCTATACATGGTGGTGCTACTAAGACTGACAATGGGTCTAACAATGAGCAAGCCTAAGCGGTTGTCTGTTTAAATCTACAGTTACTCCAAGGGAGATCTTCCTGACAACATAGTGAAATCCCACAACAAATTCTTTGCAATGAATGTCTGACTTCAGCTAGCCTCCACTTTACACAAAGTAGGGAAGGGGATGGAGCGGTGCCTTGTGCACCCCTTATGTTGCTGACAAAATATGTTGGCCCAGTACCCAGTAGGGAGAATATAAGCAAGGATCCTATATTGAATTCCTCCACAATCCCAGATCCATGACGCCCTTTTGTTAGGATGTGAACCTGCAAGACACATAGACCAAAGCATGGCCATACCCATAAGATTAGTTCTCGCCAGTGAAACCAAGTAATGTTCAGTAGAGCCAAGAGAGGGGGGGAGGGGAGGGGAATGCTCTATTGTTTTGCCGTTATTGGGCGTGTTCTGAGTTTTGTTTAGTAAATATCCTCCTTGATAGCCCTAAGTTTATAGCAAGCTCCTAATTTAACTTGCTATATTTGTAACCTCTCCAGTTGACCGCGTAAAGCAGATATTGTCTAGAGTATCTTTGAGGATACATCTATGATCCTTCCTAGTTTGTTGTTAAATTCTGCTATTTCTTTCTCTCCTTATGTGGTACACCGTTGATGCAAATCCAAACCTAGCTAGGTTCTTTTGTAACTTTGATTGCCAGGGAGGGTCTGAGTTGAGTCCACCAATGATGTCTTGCCATTCTACCCCTATAGAGCTAGAGGCTAACTGGCGCATGAGAGGTTTCCAGATTTGATAAGAGAAATGACATTGGAAAAAGAGGTTTTTTTTGATTCAACAGATTTGCCACATAAGACACATATATTCGTGGTAGACAAGCCCCATTCAAATAGTTTGTCTAGATATTCATTCTCTTCTAACATGCAATCCAAAGGATTATTGCATAACGTGGAAGAGAATGAGTGCACCAAACAATTTTGCTTCAGTTGGTTAAAGGCATTCGCACTTGAATGGCCTTCACAACATCTTTAATTGAGAATTTGTTACTTGGTTTGTACTTCTATGAGTCATCCCCTAGTTTCCCGCTTACACTCCTGCAGATACTGCTGAATTATCCACTTGCTCATCCCATCCCCTGCCAAATGGGATTCTCCATCCATTGCTTGTTAATACAGAGGAGACTTGTTCGTTGTCGGGAATAGGCAGTTTCCTTCTCAGGCCTGGGTGTCTGACTTTCAGGATCCCTCATGGGTGCCATGAGCCGTTCCAGAAAGAGGTGGTCTCCTCATTCCCTATTACTTTGCATACACTGTCTTCATATTTGTCTCTCAGTATCAGTAGTTTCTTCTATAGCCATGAGTCTGAAGGCCTAAGTATTATTTCCCATATGGATTTGCCATTCAATATCACCGTGTGGACCCACTTTACCCAGAGGCTTTCATTCGGTTGGCGGATGTTCCAAATGTTCTTCATAATGTAGGCGTTGTTGGTCAGAGTCAAGATAATGCCTAAGCCACCTTTATCTTTGGATTGGCACACTGTAGAGCACTTGACTTTTGCCCTTCTAGTGTTCCACCATAAGAATCTTTTTAGACTTTTCTCAATCTCCCTGATAATTTTCCTACGTAGGAGTGGGAGACCGTCTAGTATCTACAGATCGCTGTTGATACTGAGCTTATGAACAGCACCTTGTCACCATAGGACATGTTCTTATTTGCCCAACGGTTGATCCTATTTGTCAATTCAAGTAGAGGTCTACAGTTTATAAAAGTGAATTTGCCCACTATTAGCGGAACCCCAAGGTATTTTATAGGGAGGGTCCCCCATGGCGTACTTAGGATCTGGGCAATCTCAGTTTGCGCATGGGAGTTTATGCCCGAGGTAAAAACCATGCTCTTTTGTAGATTGGGTTGCAGTCCTGAGATGGTTTGAAACTCCTCCGAGGTGTTCTTTATTACTGAGACTGAGTGGCTGTCTGCCTTAGTCAAGATGAATAAATCATATGCAAACACAAGAAGAGTGATGTTTAGCCTTTCACATCTAGGATGAAAGGAAAACCGAGTGTTAAGGGTTTGCTTTTTCAGTAATTGTGTGAAGCCTTCTATTACTAGGCTGAATGGCAAGGGGATAGAGGGTTTCATTGTCTAAGTCCTCTGGATGCTCTAAAGTTGCCAGTTAAGGTACCATCCAGGTTAATAGAGAATGAAGCAGTGGAAATGCACGTCTCTACCCGCTTTATAAACCTGTGTGAGAAGTGCATCAGTTTTAAAATTAGAAGCAGATGCTGTCATCTTACTTTATGTTGCAATATAACATACAATGTCGTATATAAGATTCTGGTGAATAGACTCAAACCTTTGATCCTCTGCCTTGTAGATGAGAACCAGTCAGCCTTTATCAAAAGAAGAACCATCCAAAACAACATCCTTTTCATGCATGAGTTGGTGAAAAATTACACGAGACAGGTGGTCCTAAAGGATGTGCGATCAAAATTGATATCATATAGGCATTTGACACAATTAGGAGGCTTATCTAATGATGATTCTGAAGCTAATGAACTTCCCACAAATTTACCTGAGTTGGGTTTGGGTATGTCTACCACTACCTCATTCACCATTAGCCTGAATGATGCCTTCACTAGTAACTTTATAACCTCAAGAGGGCTTAGACAAGGGGACCCTCTGTCTCCCAGCCTCTTTGTCATAGTTATGGAAGGATTCACCCTGCTCTTGAAAAGTAAGAGCTCAAATTCTAACTGTAGTTTCCATCCAAATTGTGGACATTTAGACCTCTCTGCCTTAGCATTTGCAGTCATCCCTTCATTTTATCAAAAGTTTATCCCCAATTTATTCTGGTAATCAAAGATGCTCTAGTGGAGTTCCAAACCCTCTCTAATCTCCAGCACAATCTTCAAAAGTGTGAAATATTCAGTTCTGATATCACTTCCCATGAAATGGTAGTTCTAGTTGGTATTCTGAGTGTTTCTTTAGATACCTAGGTGCCCTTTTCATAGTTGGTAAGGTTTTTTACTCTGACTGTGGAGCGTTATTGACATGCTGACAAACAAAATGCAGAACTGGACTACTAAAAACCTATCTTACGGGGGACAACTACAATTGATCAATTCTGTCATCATTGCTATTTGTAGATACTGGACAACCTCCTACTTTTTGCTTAGAAGAATCATCATAGAAGTGGAGAAAATCTTGAAGGTCTTTCTGTGTTAAGGCATTAGGAAAGCTAAAGTTAAGTGGTTTCATATTTGTCAGCCTAAGGATAGAGGAGACTTAGGTATACTAGACCCGGCCCTAGTAAAAAATGTCTGCATCATGAAGAGTATATAGGATGTACGTGAACATAAAAAAGGCCCGTTGGTTAAATGGGTGCACACTGTCATTTTAAAAGGGAAATCCATACGGAAGGCTAAGCCAAGTCCTTATATTTTTTGGCTATGGAAAAGATTACACTGGGGCAGGGACAAATATGCACATTGCTTTGGTGGGATGATAGGCAATAGACAATCATCATCATTTTGGAATGACCTTTGGTATCAATGAGGTGTCCCAAGTACAACTCTTCCAGAGTTAAGAAGAAGATTGAATATCACTGATGCTGCAAAAGTCTCTATAGTGTTGGATGGTAATAAGTGGAGGCTACCGTATGTTAGAGGTTGGGATGATTGAGTTTTGCAATTCAATCAAGGCTGTAGAAACATTGATATTAGAAAACGGGAGGATTTCTGGTTTTGGAATCCAAGGCCAAATTTTATAGTTAAAAATGCCACAAAAGTTCTCCAACCTCCTTTTTAGTGCGATCATTTTTTTTCCACGATAAGAAACCATTCTTTGGCTTGCGTGTTAAATGAGAATGTATATACAAGACAAACGCCTAGATTGGAGTCTGATACATTCTAATTTGTGTCTTGTGAGACAAGTTTTGCGGAAGACCATGATCATCTCTTTCTTCAATGTTCTTATTTTGCCAAGGTGTGGAGCGCAGTGCTGAAACAAATGAAGTTCAAAGACCGGAAAAAAACAGATGAGTAAATATTATCAACCGGTTCAACTCCAACACTGCTTGTAGTTCAAAATTTTAAAAGGACATAGCTCTTCTCGGGTTATGTGCTACACTTTATCACATTTGGTGAGAGAGAAACAAAATGCTACGTCATCAAATTATAAAAGATCAAGCAACAGTTCTTAGGGATATTCTAGAAAGTATATGCTACTTTTCTTGCTCCTGGAGGGGGTTACGGGTCTTGCAGGTTCAACTGAGAACTGGTCTTTAGCGTTGGCATGTCAATGGAAGTCTTCTCTAAGCCTGGTCTAATTGCCTAGACAAGTTTGCAGTCATTACAACTGTCTTGCTTTTAGCCTGTTGCACCTTCTTCTCTGGTTACACTCTGTTTCGATAAACTTGCTATCATCTTGCTGGATTAGTGGCTTATGCTCAATGATTTGCTGGGTGCCATCAACCTAGAACTGCTTCAATCTCTGGCCTCACTACGCAAGCCTACTCTTACTAGCTTGGTCTGGCTCATTTTGTTCACTATCTCACATTTGGGACTTTTGCTTTTGCTTTTGAGTCATCACATAAGATGCTACCATAGTTTATTCCATGCATTATCCTGTGTTTATTATCTGAAAGAGATTCTTGTTCTTATTCTGTTGTTTTTGATGCTCCTATGATTTGTTCAATTAGGGGGTGAGTGTTATTGTATCTGATAGTAGTATAGATGAAAATTAAACTTGACGTTAGATTATGGTTAAATCGTGATAATAACAATTTGTGCCAATATATTTTGAGCAAATCATGCCTGATGTTGCTCTCCCTGGCAACCACTTTTGTAAATTTGTGTAATTAGGCTTGTGTATGTATTTAACTTACAAAAAACAGTCTTCTCCCTTATGAAGTGTCATCTATTTCAACATGTTTTGATTTAGCGTGATGAACTGGATTCTCTGCCATGCAAATTGTATATATATCATCACAATATATTCTGATAGTAAAGGCAACTGTCTGTGCAGTTCTCTAGAACCCTTTTTAGTCATAGTCTTTTGCATAAACCAAGTGCTAATGCTTTGAATTTGTTTCTGCACTACTCATAGATACCAGTGGTTGCTTATTGTTCCTCCATGTGACCAAGTTTTCCTACAAGTATGTCTTGCATTCAGTTTTTGATCTCATGTCTTTTCTGGATCCTGCCCAATATGCATAAGTGAATATTTGGATATCCCTGCTTTCTTGAAGCATAATCCTTGTCTTGGTGGTCTTTTTAGATGCATGAGAATTCTCAAAGAAGCCTTGAGATGTTCATTAGTAGGATCATGCATAAATTGACTTACAAATTTACCGCATAATATGTATCAGGCCTAGATGAAATAAGTATATTGGTTTTCCTATTAACTTATTAACTTACTTTGTAAGTGAGCTTTATCCAATAATTGACTAGGTTTATGTCATGATTCAACTGGTGAAAGTGCAGGTTTTCATCCTAACTTGTCTGTTTTTAGAGTAAGTCCAGCATATATTCCTTTGGGATATACTCATTCCATTTTTTGTTCTGACTCCTTCCATAGCTAGAAAATACTTCAGTCTTTCTAAGCTTTAATTTGAAATTCTTTTGATAATTGGCCTTTTATAACTTTAATACCCTGCACATTACTTCCAGTAAGCATTATATCATCAACATAAACAATAAGGATAGTTATTCTTTCTGTTTCAGAAAGTTTGGTTAGCAAAGTGTGATTACTCTGACTTTGTTTAAAACCATATTTAACAACAGCTTTTGTAAATCTATTAAACCATGTCCTAAGTGATTGTTTAGCTCCATACAAGGATTTTCTTAGTTTACATGTCATATTCCGGTTTGAGTCATCCCTAAATCTTGGTGGGATATTCATAAACACCTCTTTTTGTAAATCGTCATTCAAAAATGCATTCTTAAAATCTAATTCGAATAAATCCCAGTCCATATTAATTGGTAACGAAAAAATAACTCTTAATGTGTTTAAATTTGTGTAACACCTTTTGCTACCAGTTTAGCTTCGAGTCTGTTTACTATCCCATCTGTATTATACTTAATGGCATACACCCATCTACAACCTACTGGTTTAATTCCTCGATTAATAGGTAAAAGTTCCCAAGTGTTATTCTTCAAAAGTGCTTCTATTTCTTCATTGACAACAACTTTCCACTGAAGTATATTAAATGCTTCCTGTATGTGTTTAAGTAAAATTTGGTTATCCAAGGAGCTATTAAAAGCTCTAAACTGTGGATTAAGCTGTTCATAAGACAGAAAGTTATATAACGGATGTTTGGTGCACTCCTTTATTCATTTTCTAGGTGCAATGGGTCTATTATCATTAGAAGGTTCTCGTTCAAACTATTCATTATTAGTTTCTATCTCTGTAACTAGTTGAATAATACTGTCTACTTGTTGGTTTCTTGCGGTGTAAACTTTAGTTATATGTAAATTCTTTCTTCAAGTTGGTTCAATATTTTCTAATACATTTTCTATATGTACTTCTATTGTCTCTGTTGTTTGGAAATCATCCTTATATCAATTATACTACAGAAACTATTCTGATCAAGTGCATTGTTATTTGAGCAAGGTGTTTTTTTGGCGAAATGCATGCTTTTCATCAAATTTAACATCTAAAGTAACATACACTTTTTTAGTTTTAGGACAATAGTTTTTATAACTCTTTTGAGTTCTTGAATAACTAATAAAAATACACTTATGTAATCTATAATCCTGTTTGCTTCTATGATGTAAAAGTATATAAACATAGCTATATATCCTAGCAATTTAAAAGATAAAACAAAGAGTAACTTAGTGTGAAGAAAATACTCCACTAAAGCTTGTTTAATTGTTTTATAAGACACTACTCTCGAGGGCATCCTATTAATTAGATAATTTGCTGTAAGGACAGTATCTCTCCAATAAAATTTTGGTACATTTATTGAAAACATAAGTGGTCTATTAACTTGTAATAAATGTTTGTTCTTCCTTTCAGCTATTCTATTCCATTGAGGCGTATATATGTAAGATATTGAGTGATAAATTTCAGTTTCGTTCATAAAGTCTTTAATTGATTTATCTAAATATTTTGTCCCATTGTTAGTCCTTATGGTTTTTACAGTAGCCCCAAAATGATTTTTAACTGGATTAATGAAGTTTCTGAACATTTGTCATACTTTTGATTTTTATTTCATTAGGTTTATACCCATGTGACATTTAGTGTGATAATCCACAAATGTAACCTTGTGTTTAATACTTTAATTGAGCAGGAAATTTTCTGAGAAAAGCTTTGTTATCATTGTACTAAACTACTAGCTAAATTATGTCATGCTCTGTATCAGTATGCATCCGCTAATCTCCGCTATATATACCTTTTATGTGCCTTCATCCATGCATGAGCGTGGGAAAGGGTATAGATATGCGCATTTCTCTCTCTAAGTTTCTTTTTGTATTTCCTTGTCGTTTTTTAGTGTTCTAACTCTTCTCCTTTAAAAAACTCATTGTGTCAGATATATTCCAGGAAGCTGGTCTTCCTCTATGGTTGCGTCCTTATGAAGTTTTAGTGACTTCCTCATATACTGCGCTCATTGAAACTATTCCTGACACGGTAATGCTGTGCTTCATATGCGTCTTTTCCTAAAATTGGAATCTGTTAATTCTGAGGTTTCTCTTTCCTTGCAGGCTTCTATCCACTCTATAAAAAGCAGATACCCCAAAATTAACAGTCTGCGAGAATTCTTTTCTGCCAAATATCACGAGAATTCTCCCAACTTCAAACTTGCTCAGGTACATGACTCCTTGCTATCTGGATGCTTGAGCATCTTCCATTTCTGAGCTCTGTGCTTGTAATCTTCTCTTATGTTCTTGCCGTTCTCCTGATTTTGTGGTTACCTGTTTGGCCTCGTTATTTTCCTTTTTCTTTTAATGACCTTTTTATAGGTCCCAATCAAAGCTTACAAAAGTTGCTCTGCTTTAAGTAATAGTAAACAAAAAATGTTTAAATTGACACATTCTCTTGTTCATTTGGGTTCTTTATATAGATACATAAAAAACAGAATTCCATGGCTTCAGCCACGTACTGCAAAAAAAAAAAAAAAAAAAAAAAAAACCAGAAATAAATAACAGATACATGAATCAAGAAGGATTACAAAGTATCCACAACTTCCTTAAGACTTTGTCAACTAACTGCAGTCCTCAGCACCTACCAAAAATACCGGTCAGATCTTATCTGATCAATATCTCCCTTTTGAATTAGATCCTTGTCCCCAAGGTCGATACTTGGAAACTATGTCTTTATTGATTCTGCGGATTTCCTGTAGCATCTTCAAGAGGCAACTTCTTCCACTTAATCAGCTGTTCCTTGCAAACTTCTTTCCGCATCTGATCCAGCGAGTTTCCAAAATTGCTTCAGGCTCTAGCATAACTTCCCCGTCTTTTGTCAAAGGCAGCAGCACAGGACTGACTTTCGCATGGTCTCTAATGTGCTTGCGAAGAAGAGAAACATGGAATGTCGGATGAATGCGAGCAGCAGTTGATAACTTGAGCATATGAGCGGCTTCTCCAATTTTTTTTCTCCACTGCAGATGGCCGTTAAAATGAACTTCACAACTTTTGATGTCTCCTGGCGCCGTAGTTTGTTGACTATACGGATGGAGTTGCAGATAAATTAAATCTCCTTGAGAAACAACTTCAGATCGTTTGCTGTCTGTCATCTGTTTCATTCGATTACGAGCTGATTCCAAGTTTTTCTTTTGCTGGGACCAGAGCTCATCACGGTTAGCCAACTGCTTGTCAGCTTCATGTACTACTGAGTGAGCACTCTCATAAGTTGGAACCGATGTTGGTGGCCGACCATAGAGATCTTCACAATGGGTCATTCCAATAGAGGCATGATGTGTAGTATTATACCTGAACTCGGCCCAAGCAAGGTAAGTGAGCCATTTTCTTGTCTGGTGATGAGCAAAGCAGCGCAGGTATTGTCCCAAGCAACAAGTGACCACCTCAGTTTGCCCATCCGTTAGGATAGGCGAACTCATGTTGACATGAGAGTTTAAAAAACTCGTGCCAAAACTTGCTAATAAAAACGGGGTTACGGTCACGGTCACTAATGATGGACCTGGGCATCCCGTGGAGCTCACAATTCCTTCTACAAATTCCTCAGGAACTTTTTTTAGCGGCAAAAGGATGTTTTAGCAGTAAAAGGATGCGATAAAGGAAGAAAGAAGAAAGTGTGCATACTTACTGAGGCGATCAACCTAGCAATACGGTGTCCTTGCCTAGAGAGACTGGAAGCCCTTCAATAAAGTCTAAACGTTAGCAGCTAAACCCAACCGTGAAATATACTTATGGAATCTTTGCCAAAAAGATTGCCATTAGTCTCTCTCTTGTTTCATGAGATTGGTAGGCTCCCGTTAGTCGTTTGGATTTGACATGATTGTCTTTAAAGGAATAGAAGGTAGAAAGTAATTCTTATTGTGTGAAGTAGTTTGTACAAAACGTCTATTTATAGTCTTGAGTAGAGGCTAAGTAAAAAACCCCTATTTATTAGATTTCTATCTAAGGTATTTATTCAAAAATAGAATCAGCATGATCCCTCTAATTTAGGAAGAAATTAAACATTTCTTTAATGAATATTATATGCGATTCTTTTCTTTTCTTTTCCTTGTAATTCCTACACCCCCTCCCCCTCAAGCTTGGCTTTAGATATTTATGCAGCCAAGCTTGAATAATAACACCTGGAACACTTTGATGGAAACTGGTTTGGTGAGGAGATCTGCAAGCTGAGCTTTCGTAGGAATATACTCTAGGTTGATGGACTGGTCTTCTATATTTTCTCGCATAAAGTGCCTGTCGATTTTCATATGTTTGGACTTGTCGTATTGAACTGGGTTTTCAGTCATCTGAATAACCGACATGTTATCACAGGATATCCAGATAGGCTTGTCCAGTATTTGTCTAAGTTCATTTAGAGCTGTTTTTAGCCATATTCCTTCACATACTACTAATGCAGGTGCTCCTAGTTCCGTTTTTGAAATGCTTCTTGCCACCACTGCTTGTTTCTTGCTCCTCAATGTGATGAAGTTTCCCCGTACATAAGAAAAATACCATGTAGTTGATCTTACACGTGGTATTTTACAACGTTTGTGAACTTTTGAAACCACATCCTACGTGACTATTTTCTGGCTATGGAGTGATCTATTGAGTTTACACACCATGTGGCTATTGGTTTTACTCTTAAAACCTAGTGGAATTTTCATGTACACTTCTTTCTGAAGTTCTTCATTTAAAAATGCATTCTTAATGTCAAGTTGGTATAAATTCCAATCAAGATTAACAGCTAGTGAGAATATTACCTTTACTGTATTTAGTTTGGCTGCAGGGGCAAAAGTCTCTAAGTAATCTATTCCATATGTTTGTGTAACGCCTCTAGCTACTAGTCTGGCCTTGTATCTGTTTATAGTTCCATCAGAGTTGTACTTTATTGTGAATATCCATTTACACTGTATTGGTTTTACCCCTCAGGTAGTGGTGTAAGTTTCCAGGTCTTAGCCTTAAGTAGGGCATCCGTTTATTCATTTATAGCTTGTTTCCAGTGTGGAACCCTGTCCATTAAGAGATTTTGTCTCAGGCTGTTTGTCAGTGTGTCTACGTGTACAGACTTTATTGAGATGGTCGAATAGGGCTGCTTGTAGTGTGACTAGGTACTGCTCCAAAGGGTACATTGCTGTGAGGAAAATTGAGCGCGTCCTCATGAGGCTCATGTATATGATGTTGCCTGGTATCTATTGGTTTAGTTCACTGTTACTTATATTTACTAGATTCCACGTATTCTCCTGCATTTTATAGTGTGACTGGTTGCCGTAGAACGACAGTGTTTCATTGAAGGATACATCCAATATAGTATACATTTTCTTAGTAGAAGGACCGTCGCATTTATACCCTTTTTGTGTTCCTGAGTACCCAATGAGCATACACTTTACCGACTTAGGGTCAAGTTTACTTCTGTATATTGGTTGTATATGTACATAAGTTGTGCATTAAAAAAAACCTTTGGTGGGAGTTCAGAAAGTAGTTTTGTATGTTGGTGGCTTGTGAGTAACATTTGTCTAGGTGTTTGATAGCGTAGTATCCTTGAGGGCATCCTATTTATGAGGGAGGTTGCTGTGAGTACAGCTCCACAATAATGTTAGGGAACCCGCATAAACAACATTTAGGCCCTTGTAACTTCTAACAGGTACCTGTTCTTTCTCTCAGCAATTCCATTTTACTGAGGTGTACTACACAAGATGTCTGGTGGTAAATCCCTTCATCATTCATGAATTGGTATCATGATTTTTCTAGGTACTCAGTAGCATTGTCAGACCTTATTGTTTTAATTTTTACACCAAACTGATTTTTTATTAGGTTGTAGAAGGTTTTAATAAACTGACCAACTTCTGATTTGTGTTTGAGCAGATATACCTAGGTTAATTGGGTGTGGTCATATGCAAATGTGATGAACCACTTTGCTCGATTGATATTGGTTATCTTTGAAGGTCCCCAAATATTAGTGTGTACTAGATTAAATGGTAGGTTTTATTTGTATAGTTTTAAAGGATATACTTGTCTTGTGTGTTTTGCAAGTTGACAACTTTCACATATAAGCACATTTTGGTCGATTTCAGTTTATAGATCAGATAAAAAACTTACAAAAAACTTTATTCATGTATTGGAAGTTAGGGTGCCCTAACCTTTGTGCCATAATAGTATCTGGTCACAAGCTAGTCCTGTATTACAATCAATATTTTCTAGTTGTGTGCTAATATTTTAACTAGATAGAGCACATGGTTGAGTGTTTTCCGTGTAAAGCAGAAAGAGACCTCTTGACCTTTTAGCACAGCAATCTTCAACTTCATACTTCTCTCCTGAAGTAAACATTTAGTGGGTGAGAATAGTACTTGACAGTGATTGTCAGTCATTATCTTCCCTACAGAGAGGAAATTATTTTTTTTGTAATTAGTAAATTAAATTTCAAATGTAGAACATGTAATACATTGTATAGGGTTATATTGAGATTGATTTTTACAGTTCCTGTTCCTAATACTTGGAACTGTTTGTCATCTGCTATTGTGACATGCCTTATTACAAGATATTTTCTGTAGTTGTAAAGGAGCTTACCATCCCCTGTCATGTGATCAGAGGCTCATGAGTTAGCTTTCCATGGATATCCTTTATCACTAGTGGTGTCTCCTGTGCTTGCCATGGATGCCTGAACAGGCGTCTGAGTCTCATTCTGTCTTTGATTCAACAACACTAGGAGGGCTTGTAACTGATTCTTAGTGGGTAGGTTAGTGGTATTTGATGGATCAAGTACTGCCTTAGTGGCATAGCCAGGATTAGGTGGTTTTGAAGACTTCCAATTTGGATTTGTCCTGAGTTCCTGACGAGTTGTAGGTGTACCATGCATCTTCCAGCATTCTTTGATGGTGTGGCCAGACTTTTTGCAATAGTTACAGAATGGTTTGTTAGGAGTGTCTCACTTGGCACTAAGGCTTGAGCCTCTTGATGTATAGAGAGGTCGCTTTGAGTACATTTCTTGGGTTGCCACCAAATTTCTTGTGATGTTGAATACAACAGAAAATCTTCACTTATGTCAGGGTCCGTGGACCCTATGCGTCGGGACATGACCATACTGTTTTCAGCCTTCCAGCTCCAAAACCTTGGATTAGTAGTAGCTGGGGCAGTAATGTTACCAGTGATGTTGTATTCTTTTCCCTTTCTAATAATGAACATCTCCATGGCTTTAGACCAAGAGATAATTATAACCAGTTAGTTTGTGATCAGTGATACCATATGTATCCTATCATTCTGGGAGTTAGATAACCCTGCTCCAGTTTTGTTTCCTGGAGTGGAAGTGTGCTCAAAGGCACCAGATGTAGATGACTCAGCTGCCATACTATATAAAATTGAGAGAAAAAGAATTGGAGTTTTTTCTTTGGGGACTTTTGTCTGCAATGCAGTGGAGTTGGCCAAGGTTTAGAAGGGAGGGAGAGTTGGCATCATATATGGCTCTGATATCCTAAAAGAATAGAAGATAGAAAGTAATTCTTATTGTGTGAAGTAGTTTGTACAAAACGGGTATTTATAGCTTTGAGTAGAGGCCGAGTAAATGCCCCCTATCTATGAGATTTGCTATCTACAGTAATAATTTAAAAATGGAATCTGCATGATCCCTTTTTTTGTAAATTAAATTTCATAAATAAGCCAAAATGGCAAATATACAATGGCGCAATCGACTAAGCATATAAGCCGATGCAAGGTTTCAAAGGAGGCTTACAAAATGAGCTAGTCTAATGCCAACCTTTTAGCAAAAGGTGGTCAGGGATGACCACATATCCACTATTAAGATACTAATATACTAAGCTAGTACGTTGACCTTCGCATGGTCTTCAAACGCAAAACACCAGTGTAATTTTGTGCCACAAGAGATAATAGCCCAACATTTAAGATAAATAGCACAAAATAGCAAAATCATATTTCGAGGATGATTCTCCAAAAAATTTTCTCTCCTAAAGTGCAACATGCGTAATTGAGTTGCCGTGGTCAGACTCATTAAAACCAAGTATGGCCGCAAACAAGTTCCGTGCGTTCAATGTGTTCTTGATTGGAATACCATTCAGCAGCATTCAACTTCTATAAGAAGTAGAGCAAGGAGCCAAAAAGTAATATTTACAGCGTTCACTTCTGATGACCAAATCCACAACAAACAATCTGCAATTGGGGAAACGATCATACTGCATCAAAAAACGATATATGAAGAAAGTCCATAGTATAAACGAAGGTAAATAATGCGTGTCATGGAAGATAGCACCTGGTGGAAGGAAGATGTGTGATGTAGACATGTCCGAGACTATTGAAGTATTAAAAGGTACATATGTTCATTAGTTGAAAACATCATGTCATACAAAATAAAATCAAACTTCAATCAAGAAAGTATGTTGTTTGATAACCCCATTTCGAGTACCAAATCCCAGTTGGTTTTAGACCTTGTATACCCCTTCCAAGAGTGAGTTGCACATTTAATACTTTCTAGGATTTCAAACTCCACCGTATTTACATTCCTTTTTATTTTTTGGAACAATCTCCGGTTTCTTTCAAACCATATATAATAGACCGTAGCAGAGAAAGAGAAAGTGACCAGATATTTTTGAAGTTTGGATTTCCAATTTTGGTAAGTATTCAACCAGGTGAGATTTGCATCCCAGTCTAAGGAAGGTGGGGGAAAGTAAGCAACGTGCAAGAATGGAATGCCATAACTTGATTGAGTAAGAACATCTGAAAAAAAGGTGTTCATGATTCTCGATCGCTCCTTCACATAGAAGACATTGGTTTGTTGAGAGGAGCCCGGACTTAATGAATTTGTCTTGTGTATTTCCTCTTCCAACAAGCAAGCCATAAGATGACAGCAAATCGTGGAAGAGAGTGAATGCACCAAACAATTTTAACCCATACTGGGGATGGGCCATCGGGACTAAGGGCTTTGATTGCACTTTTAATGGAGAAGATTTTGTCTGGCTTCCATATCCAGACATCTTCTCCATTGTCTAAGGCAATTCCTCGGCATTCTTGGCTAAAAGCCAAAATCTGTCGATCCCAACCTCTACCATAAGGTATTTTCCAACTAGTGCCATCTAAAACCGAGGAAACCCTGGCATTTTGGGGAAGGTTAATTTTTCTTTTGAGCTCAGGGTGATTGGAAGAAAGAATACCCCATGGATGCCAAGGGTCATCCCAAAAAGACGTGGCGTTTCCATTGCCAATTCTTTTAAACATGCAGTGCAAGTAAAGGTCTCTGACCTTTTAAGAATTTCCTCATAGGAAAAAATTAAACATTATCTCAAATGATATTATATACGGTTCTTTCCTTTTTTCCGTATAATTCCTACAGTCTTTTGTCATCACATAGGGGGAGGGGGAGGGGGAGGGGGATTTTACACTCACTAGGAGTTGATATGAATTGACTTCTTTTGTTCGGTTAGAATTAAGGTCCTTTTCAGTTTTCCGCAACTGGTTGCCAACGGACTTTTTTTTGGTAATTGAAATTTTTATATGAAGTCAAATGACATATGTACAATTGGCAGCTAATAAGAGCATGGATAGCAATAGATGGCTTACAACATTCTTCACAAGCTAATGTCAACCTGTACAAAAGGCTACCTGACTGTGACAACGTTGTCCAAGTTCATTCTCAAAATAAAGTGAAGAGACTATGCAAAAGGACAGTTCTAAACAAAGTAGTATTCCCAGGAATGACAGAAGTAACTGATGATGGGGATACCAAATGCAAAAGAGTAAAATAACACTACTAAAACATAGTAGACAAACTGGATAGAGTAGTAGGGAGGAAACCCACCACAATATGTCAAGATGACCAATGAGCAGTGGGAAAACTTTCACATATGTTCCTAAATCGAGAGACAATGCCTAATTAAATTTGTATAGCTTGTAGTTTCTACAGGTGTCCACTGCATAGAAAATACACAAAAAACCTCGTTATTAACCAAGTTATGGTCCTTGGTGACATTATTGTGGAGCCTACTGTTACTTTCCGTCCATATATGGTAGACAACATTAGAAAAGCCAAAGAGGATCACATGCTTTTGGAATTTTGATTTCCAGGCAGGGTTTGTGTTGAGCGAATGTAAGGTGTGATGCCAATTGCAGTTGCAACCAACTCAGTTAAGTTGCTCCATATCCTAGCTAAAAAAGGGCAGTGAAAGAAGAGGTGTTCATGGACTTCTCGAAACCTATGGCATGAGAGACAAATATTAGATTGTATCAATCTCTAGTCATGAAGCTTATCAAGTGTATTCATTCTTTTCCAACATGCAAGCCAAACAATGTTCGCATAGCGTGGAAGAAAGTGATGACATCAGACGATTTTGCACCATTCTACATATAGCAATGGTGTTAGATTGCAAAAGTAGAATGATTGCATAGCGTGGAAGAAAGTGAATACACCAGACGATTTTGCAACATTCTACATATAGCAAAGGTGTTAGAAGTGCAAAAGTAGCATTTCTCACTAGAAAGGAGGGAATCGGTTTCCAAATCCAATGGTCAACTCCTTGATTGAGCTGAATTAAGTTGCATGCTTGATTAATTAGAGCCACCTAATAGTCCCAACCTTGTCCGAATGGAAGCCTCCAAGATCCACAAACCAAGACATTGGTAACTTTTACATTAACATTAATAGACAATTTCCTCATAAGCTCCTGGTGTTTAGTGTTTAGTGCTAAGGATACCCCAGGGGTGCTAAGGGTCAAACCAAAGGAGGTATTTTCTCCATTCCCTAACTCCTTCCTAATATATTGCATGGATTTATCATTTACCCCCAAAAATTTCTTCCAAAGCTAATAAGATTTTGATGCCCTAAGCTTAATTTCCCAAAGGATCTTACCTTTTAAAATTACAGTGTGGATCCATTTGACCCAAAGACTCTCTTTATGCTCACATACATTTCAAAGGCCTTTCATTATATAAGCATTATTGACTAACCCTAGATCATACACACCTAGGCTGCCTCTCTCCTTAGGTTGACAAATAACATACCATTGCACTTTAGTTTTCCTAGTACTTTCTCAAAAGAAGGATCTCAATATTTTCTCAACCTCTTTAATCAATTTTCTATAGAGAAAGTATGAGGCCGTCTAATACCTGCAAACTACCATTAAGACTGAATTGATCAATTGAAGTTACCTCCATGAGACAGATTCTTAGTAGTACAGTTTTGGACTTTGCTATTGATCTTCTCTAAAAGATTCTTAGTGGTACAATTTTGGACTTTGCTATTGATCTTCTTTAAAAGGGAGCTGTAATAATGGAAGGAGAGTTTCCCCGCAACTAGGGGATTGCCAAGATAAAGGATAGGGAGAGAGCCTAAAGGCATACCCAGTATCTCCTTTAGGGCTTCCTTTGGAAGGGGGGGGGGGGTGTTAATACTTGAAGTAAAGATTTTACATTTTTCTTTATTTGCTTTGAGGCCTGAAACGTGTTGAAATTCATCAAGGACACTTTTGATCACTTGAATGGATTGGAGATCAGCCTTAGATAGAATAAATAGGCCGTCTGTAAACGCTAAGGAAGATAATCCTAAGTGTTAATACCTAGGATGAAAGTGGAAAGTCTGTTGACTGTTTTCTGTTTAAGAAGTTGAGTAAAACCTTCGATTACAATAATAAACAGGCTTTAGGAGAGTGAATCTCTTTGTCTAAGGTGTCGAGAAGAAGTAAACCTGCATGTTAAGGCACTATTCATGTTGATGGAGAAGGAACCGTTAGTGACGCATAGTTTTACCCAGTTTAGGTGTTTATCCAGAAAGTTCATGTTTTCAAGGATCATCATCAGGCATGCCCAACTAACTGTACCAAAGACTTTTATAACGTCTACCTTAATAGCACAACATTTAGGGCCTCCGGATCTCTTGTAATATTTAACTATTTCATGCATGAGTAAAATGTTGCTTTGGATGGTTCTACCCTTGGCAAGAGTAGATTGGTTTTCGTCTACAAGATGGGAGGGGATCAAAGGCTTAAGCATATTCACAAGGATCTTCGAAATGACTTTGTAAACCACATTGTAGCCTAAAATAGGCCTGAATTGCCTAATGTTGATTAGGTTGTTGGTCTTTGGTATCAAAGATATGGTTATAGCATTTACCGGGTAGTATATATGCTCCTTGTTAAAGAAGTATTCAATGGTCTGGATGAATTCATCACCTATTAATTGCCAATTTTCTGTGAATAAGATGGCAGAGTATCCATCAGGGTCTGGAGCGCTATCTGAGTTTAAGGAGAAAATAGCATCTTTAATCTCATTAGTGGTCACTCGGAGGCTCAAAAAGCTCTCTGCACTTGTGAGAGGGATTTACCCCATTCTTGTTGCGGTACATCTTGGGGAGATTGATCAGTGAACAGATTTTGGAAGAAGTCAATGGCCAACGGTTGCACTTGATTATAATATTCAATTATGATCCCTTCATCATTCTGGAGTCTTCGAATTTTGTTTCTAGCGTTGTGCACTTTAATTGTACGATGAAAAAATTTGGTATTTTTATCCTCTTCTTTCATCCACTTAATCCTAGTTTTTTTCTTAAAAAAACATTCCTCAAATGATGGAAAGTTAGTGTAGTTCTTCCTGACATTACTTACCTCAGCTTGCAATATGTTGTCAAAAGGGTCATTTATTAATTTAGGCCGAGCTTCCTCTAAATTGCCTCTAGCAATGTCAATTCTAGTTATGATGTTCCCATGATTTTCTTTGTTCAGTAATCCGAGAGAACGTTAGCCTTTTAATCTTTTAAGCTTTTTAGCTAACCTAGCTAAGAGATTGCCACTAACATATTCATCGCAGCGGTTTTTGAGAATTGACTTAAAGTTAGGGTGTTGGAGCCACATCTTCATAAAATTTGAAGGGCTTAGGACCAAAGTTTAGTCTCTTCTGAATAGTTAAGATTCCAGATGAATGGTCAGAGGATATGGAGGTTCATAATCTACTTGGAAGTGAGGGTTTTGGGCCTTCCAATGTTCATTACAAAACATATGGTCAATCTTAGTATAAACTCTTTGATCATCGACCCTATTGTTGGTCCAGGTGCACTAGACGGTAGGCTAATCATTTCCATGTCACTAATCCAATCAATGAACTACTCGACAACATTCCTATTAATTCTCTTCTTTTTGACCTTCCTATGGCAGTCCAGTACTATGTTGAAATCTCTCATAATGAGCCAATGTAGGTCATCGTATAACTGAAATTGGTAAGTTCCCTCCACAAGTTTCTTCTATTACTTCTCTCATTGAATCCATATACAACTGTTAAGATAAAGGGTTCATCCTAGGTGCCTGTAAGCATTAAGCTACAGGTAATGGACTGGTCTTACAATATAACAATTTACCTTCAAAGAGGTTTAAGTTCCATGCTACCTAGATTATGGAGACTGAATTAGGGAGGACATTTTACACTACCTCTCAATTCCTAAAAACATTTCTTGAAATAATATCTTGATTCCTATGGTTAACTTTAACTTCTACAAGGCCTAGCAAGCTTGTTTTCTTCTGAAGTCCTTCACTGCGGATAGGTCTCCTTGTGAGAAAGTAGGCATCCGTTTTATCCTTAATATCGGCAAAATCAATAGTCTTTGCCCCATTTTTTCTCTACTCCTAAATTGGGAAAAGAAGAGAGAGGAAAAGGGTGATGGTGGTGTTAACGAGGTAGAGTAAGTTAAGCAATTTTATTCATGACCAAATTGACTAACCCGTTTCAAGGGTAGAGTAGTCCATCTGTGGGTACAAGTGGACTTCAGTCTGAACATTCAACTTAACTTTCTATTTACGGGTTTCTCTGTCCAAATTACATTTCAGTTAAGAATCCTCTTAGATTTGCTCCTGATCTTTCTGCCTTTATGCAGATATTCTGAAGCAGGTCCATATTTCTTTCCCACCTAACATAGTAATTGTGCTGACTGTCATTTTCAAATGTATCTGAAACTTGCCTGCCAGAGACTTGAATTTTTATCATTTCTTAACTCACTAGAAGTTAGAACATTAGGCATTCCCTTGGCCTCTAGCCAAGTCTTCTCCCTTCTTACGTACATATAAAGGGTTTGGTGAAAGCAGAAGTTGCTAGTCTAAAAATGCTGGTGGCGAAAATGATGCATCCTTGCAATTGTAGCTCCCCCCCGGGTTTTTTTTTTGGCGTATCATGCTAGGACCGTCGAGGGAAATTCCTTGCGCATCGGCCATAGTCATGTACTATTTGGGATATAGGGTTTTATATTTCCTCATTGCTTTTAGTCCACTTCATTTCTAGATTTTTATGCTAAAGAACTAGCAGATTCGTTTTCTATTGACTGTAGATGCAAGGATCATTTATGATTTTACCGGTAGAGTACTGGGAAAGTAGCATGGTGTGCTAACACTGCCGCATGCATAGGCCGGGTCAGGAAAAGGTTGGGTCACTTTGGCCTGATATTTGCACTTTTAACTATGAGATGTATAGCTTTACTTTTACATGTGGAACCTGCAAAACACAAGGACACGGCTACAGATCTTTATTGCTGTGGGCTGTCTCTTCCCCTTGCCTCTGGAATCTATCCCTTTTCCACTTAAATTAATCTTCACCTAAGTCACTATTAGACCCTTGATGAGAACTAACTCCATTACACTTGCCATTGTTCTTCTAGGATTTGAATGTGTCACGCTGAAGCTTTGGTAATTTTTACTGAATTTCTTTGCAGAGAAACTTTGTTGAGAGCATGGCCGGGTATTCTTTGGTCTGCTATCTTTTACAGGTAAAGCTATTTAGCGTGTGGTTTTATCCATGCTCTACTTATGATTTTTATCTTCGATAGATGGTGTTTGGAACCATTTGATTTTCCTTTCCTGACTCAATATGTTTGGCAGAATAAAGTATCAATAAATAAAAATTGCGCATGATACTTGTTTTAAGCCTCATAACTCGCTTGTTTGATATAAGACAATCAGTTTTACAAATAGTACTATTATTTTGTACAAAAGTTATAGCTTTTGTGTGGTGTGGAAGTGTGCAAGTGAAAAAAGTGAGTTGAACTTTATTGGAAACCGTGTGGAGTAAGAAATGGGAATTTTTTTTGGGGGGTTTGGGGGGGGTGTATGTGTGCAAACACAACTTGCTCTTTTCCTTTTATGTAGCGGCCAAGTCTTATCTCTTGTCACTAGAAGTTACAACGTAAAACATTTACTTGGCAACTAGTTAAGTCTTCTCTCTTGTCACATAAAGCATTCACTTGATCCTTAGCCAATTCCGCTTGCAAATACATGCCTTTTTTGTGTGTAAAATTTTGTCTATCTAATGAAGTGGTAAAACTCCGAATGATGATTGGGCTGAACACTGGCATTGTTCTTTGTCTTTTTTTTTTTTTACTAACTAGTTTTGTCTCCGCTTTCATCAAAGATTTGTTTATCCCGAACAATAGTTGGGTTCAACACCGTGGCATTCATGTTTTATTTTTATCTTTGTCCTCCTTTTATCATTTTTTTCTTATGTATTGGATATCTCTATTAGGCTGTGCTTTATCTTTTGAAGCTAAAATTTTGTCACGTCGCCTGGATGTTGTTTCGCACTCCTTTCATCTCATTTTGTTGGTCATTTCTTGTGAATCAAAACTATGAAGAGGACATAGCATAATGCTTTCTTTGGAAAATCATTACAGATTTTTGTGATTACTCATTTTTAGATTATCTATCTGCAGCTATGTTTGGTTGGTTTCAAATATTATTGTGACAATGTTGGACGCAAAAACAAATTTGTTGAATTTATTTTACTCTGAGCATATTTTCCAGAAACCCACATAAGGAATAATTGGCTAACAAAATGAGACAGTTTCATTTTCATTTGCTAATTGAATCTCTCTCCACAAGATGTACTTTGATCAGGTTCAGAATTTCAACATTGGTTTCATGGCAACCATCATGGGTTTTGTAATGCATATTACCGAGACACTTTGGGGCAATGGATTTGTTTGTGGGGGAAAAATATATCAGTTAGTTCTGCTACAGAGAAGTAACTATTTATGTTCAGCACTCTGTTCCAAACATTGGTATAAGTGTATTTCTACTATATTTCCTGGTCCTCCAGATTTCAAAAGGACTTAACCATATTCGGGTTCTCAGTTTATCACATCTACAGAGAAGAATAACAGACTCCACCAACAAACTGCAAAAGATGATTTTGTACTCAAGGAGATCCTCCAAGATGTTAGCTATTCAGTTGAATCTTGGAGGAAGTACAAATGCTCAAAGTTCAACTGAGAACTTGCCTTGAATCTTGGAGTTCTAATGAAAATGTTCATAAGACCTAGCCCTACAGTTTATATATGTTTGATACAACTGCCTTGGCTGTCTCTCTGGTTCAACTCATGGCCTCCTCCAATTGCTACTGTCGTCCAACAACCTCTCCTCCTCCATCAACATTTCAGGAGTTGTGTGGTACCTCCACAAGATTCGTATATCTCAACTCTGAGAAACATTGTGTGTCCTCGTACTTGGAGATGTGGACTTGGGTGCAGCTATCGTGTAGACCGCTGTTTGCATTCTGAAGTTCTGTTGTGGCTGTTTTTGCTGGGTCTATTGCTATTGATGTTCTTGAACTATATTTGGTTATGGGATTTGCTGGTCTCAATCATTAAACCAACCTTTTTTCTAATTTCTAGATTAGGTTCATGGGGCTTTGTTTATCACTTGTCCATTTACATGGATCTCTACTATTATTTTGAAGCTAGCTTGAAAGCTTCTATAATCACTTTGAATATAGACCTTGTATTTTTTTATTTTTTTTTTGGATTTTGGCATGGTCTATTCTATTGTTTTGGGCAGAATACAAGTGTTAAAGCTGAGGACTAGATTATGGATAGGAATGGATACTGAACATATATGCCTATTGTATTTTGAGCAAGCTATGCCTGGTGTTGTCTATCCATGACAACAACCTTTTGTAAAGTTGCCAATTTGGCTTATATGTGAAGTTTTAACTTGCAAAAAAAAATAAAAAAAAATAAAAGAAGAGAGATGAGGCAGATAGCCTCAATATGCTAATGACTAGTAAGCCAACGACTCTATTTGGATTCTAACGGCTATACCGCTTTAGTCGTTAAACCTGTGACTTGAATGAATGTGTAGGGTGTTTACAAGTGTATTTCTACTATGTATGTATGTGTTTATAAGCTAAGTATTTTTCAGTATGTGTACATGGGTATATACAGTGTATTGTGTCTTTCTACACATTTCATATCTGGGTAATTGCTGATTCTAGTGCATGACCTCAGGTTGGAATTTTGTTTTGTGACATGAAAAATGTGATGATGATATATTTTGATTCTAGGATTTTGTTTAACGCATGTAAGCAGGTCAAGGAACCTTGAACTCAAGGAAACAGATTAGATTATCAGGGAATAGAATAGCATCTTGTAAAGTCTGGCATAGAGTATCTTGTGTAATCCATATTGTTGTACACCACCATTAATTTGGTCCCTCAAGTCTGCTGGCTATACTCTAATTGTTTGTTTTGTTCCATTAACATATGCAGATAAAGGATCGGCATAATGGGAATCTTTTGCTAGATGAGGACGGTCATGTTATACATATTGACTTTGGTTTCATGCTTTCTAATTCACCTGGTGGTGTAAATTTTGAAAGTGCACCATTCAAATTGACTCGTGAACTTCTGGAGGTAAGTATCAAGGCATGTCAAGATAATTTAATAACTTCAACTTATTAGTAAGTTTCCACGTGTGTGCATATACAATGGTGCTTGGGATTTGCCTTTTGATAATAGACCTTTTTTATTGTTTGCTGAACCAGGTCATGGACTCGGATGCGGAGGGAATACCAAGCGAGTTTTTTGATTATTTTAAAGTGAGCACATATCATCTTGTGTTGGCCTCTCTTATTTAGAGTTCTGAGACGTCTAAGCAGCCTTTATTTCTTGGTTATTGATAGTGTGTAATATATTTTCCAGGTATTATGCATTCAGGGTTTCTTGACGTGCCGTAAGCATGCAGAGAGGATAATTCTTCTTGTTGAGATGGTTCAGGTAAAAGCTGATTGGACGTTCAGAGAATTATTTCCTGTCTGCTGATCTTATCTGCATTTATTTTATTATACTCTGATTGGTGGAAAAGTGAGATTAGTAGACAACAGATAGATCTAAGCATTTGACTGGTAGGTGTCCCGTTGAATGCAAAAACTATTACTCAATCTGATTGGCAGCCTTAAATCAACGCATACAAGTTGACTGTGTACATATGATGACCAATCCAGGCTAGATTGATTTGCCAAGAAATCTGGGGTCCGGTTCAGTGATTTGGATAAATTGTTCATCTGCTTTTGTGATGATAAACATGTCATCTGTAAAGTGCCAACGTTCCATAATCACAAGGTGTCGATCTGGAAATACTGGACGCCTGTCTTAAACATGTCGACTCTGACAGTAGTCTACTAGTGATCCAGTTGGGAATAAATCTGGCAGTACTGAGACAAGTGCTACTTGTTTTGTATATTTTCAGTGTCTCCATCCTTTTCTTCTTGATGGAGTCCACAGTTGACAGAATCATATGCCTTCATAATACCCTCCTTGAGTGAACATCTAGTGCATCCCTTCAGACTTATGATAGATTTTACTGGAGCAAATTTTCTGTCTTCACAAATGCATTCTGCTTCTGATATTAGTCTCTGCGATGCAACCTTCCATATATCAGCCATAACTTTGGTTGTGTTTTTGTTTAGTGCTTTGCAGTACGCTATTGCTCTTTTATACCTAATCGGACAATCATCTCCACCTTGGGTTCAAGTTGATTATATAGTTTTAAAGCAATACATTTAGTTCTTTTGGAAAGAAAAGTGAAAGAGTTCATTGCGTCATGCCCAATTGTCCTCTTATTTTCCATTAGAACTCTACGGTAAAGCCGAGGGAACCTAATCTAGCGTGCTGCATTTGTTATTAGGTTTGTGCTACAAGTGATTATCTACTGCCGTTAAAATTTGATAATCCAACTAGCAACCCCATAGTAGGTAATTTCTTTTAATGAATTGTGTATTTTTTTTCATGTCCTTAGTGCTTTTCCTGTCTTTGCAGGACTCTGGTTTTCCTTGCTTTAAGGGTGGTGTGCGGACTATCCAGAACTTGAGGAAGCGATTTCACCTAAGCTTAACTGAGGAGGTGAATTATTTGGGGAGTGGCTATTTCCACTTAATATGCTTATCCACACCATTTTACATAGCACATT
Organism: Eustoma russellianum; assembly: GCA_036186865.1. Lineage (NCBI taxonomy): Eukaryota > Viridiplantae > Streptophyta > Magnoliopsida > Gentianales > Gentianaceae > Eustoma > Eustoma russellianum. Next base: position 31,760,379 of record AP025052.1, read on the forward strand.
GGAAAGAATAAGCATATATTGCTATATTGGGAGTGGAAATAGATACGCCCTCTGTTTATTTTTTATAGTCTATTATTTTTTTCAGTTGCGGTAACTATAGAAATTTGTTGCCTAGCAGCAATGTGTATCTCTGGTGCTTTCGCTGATCAGCAGCAGCTTGGATGCGTGGCGGACACGTCAGTATGACTATTATCAAAGGGTTTTAAATGGGATATTATGACTTTTGATGAATAGTTGGAAGTTTGAAGACATGGATATTAACATTTGGACAAGCCCTTTCACGGAGATTGCTGCAATCAGGCTGGTTTTGAGTGGTTGAACGTCACTAACCTCTTGGCGTTATAACTGGCCTTGATGTTCATTTCAGTCAGTCTGAGAAATTTGATTATATCCGGTTTCTGTTACAATCGGAGGTGTACAAGTTAACGTAAAGGGTTTCGCCTTTTTGTTTTCCAAGTTTGGAGCAAGAAACCTCTTGGATGGTGGTACTAAGCAGCATTTTGTTTTCTCAAACCAGTTTTTCACTGGTAATACTGTACAGTCAAGCAGAGAGATGAAATGGTTTGTCAGGATTGCCGGGTAGAGTCGCAGGGCGGAGTTGCTTTTGGCCATCATTCGTTGGCTTTCTAAGCAGTTTCTGACACTGAACAATCTCGAATTGGGCATGTGCGTTCCCCTATTATTGTTTGGAGATCCAAAAAGCATGTATGGCATAAACATTTCTGGTTGTGTATTCCTTCCCAACTCATCACCCAATTTTGAACCTTAGAAATCACATTCTCTTGTATCAATAGCTTGATGTTTCAAATAGAGTAATCTTTTGTAGAATAGGGTTTGTACTCTTTACAGTACCTGTAGTGTGATGTCCTGGAATTTGGGGTGCTGTATTATTTGATTTTTTATTTATTGGATTCTGTAGTCCGAAAATGGTCATGGAAGTTGTTCATAGTAACTATTTTCCACTTCTTTTATCTCACTCATAGTGTAAGATATTGGTGGTGGCCTGATATGTTCAGTGCTCAAAGGTTAATAAGGGGAGCCTGACATGCAGCTCTTTGTTTCTGTTTAATTGCCTGCCAGAAGTTCAATCTAAGAGATGATTCACAAGTTCAATATTTGTTCTTTCAGACTCAAATATGTGGCTTCCAGGTCCGTTTCCGGCGAGGTGCAGTTGCCTGGCCAGACGGGTCCTATATTGCATGCCAGCTTGAGCCCACTGGTCCATGTCCTTTTCAAGGGAGCCAGCCGTTAATGTCCTTTATTTGAGTTCTCTTGCCATTCATGTTTTTGTTTCCTTTTCTATTTATCATGTTTTTGGTGGTGGGTTGGGAGGGAAAGTGACAAACAGTTTTGTGTTGATTGGAAGGAGTCAACCTTTGACTGCGTGTAGGACGCTTTGATGTGTTTTATCCAGTAATGATGCTTCTTAAAAAGCTAATATTCTTAATTGACTCTCAAGGAGTTTCTTTTACTCTGTCGTTCTACCAATATCATCTTCGGATCTCGTGAATATAGTAATACAATTTACTTCCTCCTTTTTTTTCATCAAAGGAAAGAAGTTGATGAATGACAAGATCAGTGCATCAGAAGTAGAAGAGTTTCTAAGCAAAAAATATCAATAAGCCAACCCAGACTCCAGAAAAGGAAAAGACAACCGAAATAAGTAAAGCTAAACAAGCTAAGCCAGCACGTTCAGCAGCAGATGGAATACAGCAAAGGTTAATTGTAGCATGTCCATTTGTATGTCTTTTTTCTTTTTTTTTTGAGCAACAAGGATACTTTTATTTATTTTTGCAAATCCACCAAAATGGCCATATAGACATCATGAGGACTGTTCAAGTCCCCATGAGGTATTATGCTGGACGAGTAAACCCAACTTGGCTAAACGATGAGTCGGTTGATTACCCCTATGTTTAACAAATCTACCTGGACAATACTCGAATGAATCTATATGGGCCTGCAGTCAAAAACAAGCGCCTGCTAGCGAATAATGATCATCAACGTCTCCATTGCCCTCTTGCACCGGGGTTCAGATCCGAAGAGGTTAAAGGTGAATCAAAATATGAGGCTTCTAAACACGCGTCGTCACGTGCATAAAAACAGTTTTTTTAAAAAAAAATGCAGCACCCTCTTCTTTAAAAAACTGTTTTTGTATTCGTGTTGACGCGTGATTAGAGACCTCATATTTTGCCCCGTCTTTAGACTCCTGAGATCTGAACCGCTTGCACCGAGGTTAATGAATCACTCCAAAGGAGTATTCTGATGTCCTCTCTGATTGTCGACAATCGAAGCCCTTTCAAGATAGCAAGGTATTCACCATGCACAACATCAATATTTGAAGGAAGCATGAACGATGCGCCGGACATATTGTCACCCCTCCAGTTTTGGATGAGAACTCCGTTTGCTGCTCTTTATATGGACGTTGTGATGTTTCCATTTCTAATGAAGTAAAGACACATTCTTTCTTGACTTTGGAATATGACGGAATAAAACAAAATGAGTCACTAAATTGGTTGCGCTTCTTATATTTTGAAGTATCAATTGATCGATACAGTTTGACGCAATTTTCATTATAGGTCATCGGGAAACAACATATGTGTGTTTCTAACACATGGACATAGTTGCGTAAATCCGACCATTCCACACCCCGCCATAGACATAAGCCTCGTTAATGTTGTTGTTCTTGCATATCGACGTTATGCACCAGCATAAGCCTCCATGAGCGCAAGCACCTCGGATTTCATCTGTACACTCGGCTTGGGATCATTGTCAAAGAGAATGCAACATCTAATCTTACATGCTATCCGACATATATTGATAGATAGGAAAGGCCGCTCTGTATCTCCCTCAAGCATTAATCTGCCATAGATAGCCCGGATGGAGACTTAAGGATGAACTGGGAGATCAGACGATCGAAGGAAATCAACCCAAATAATCACCAAGCCAGCGGTATCCAAATCAAGGATTGAATGTCCCTTTCATCATTACGCACACATAATGGACATCCGATGCGATTGTAAGATTACTACGCTGCAAACTAGTCCCATTAGCAAGTATACCAGTGGCACATTTACATGCAAAGATGCGAATTTTTTGGCAGCTGTAAGCATTTACAGCTGCCATATCCAAGGCCAGGACTTCACATTCCTCCCTTGCGATTAAGAGGCCCCATTCGAGTGTGATCCCAACTCCATCAATTGCCAAGCATGATGACCTGATTTCACCGTGTAGTCACCCGATTTGCTATAGTGCAATATAATTCTGTCTTCACCTCGTTGTCTGATCAGGGGATTTTCAGTATTTCGGCAATTTCAGGTGGCAAGAACAGTGAATGAAGCAGCGGTTCATTCAAAAGCACACGGTCCCAAGACCCGCCCCCAGAATCGTCGATGTAAATCAATGGCAAATCGTGGCCTTTTGCTGTGACCAATGTTAGGAGAAAAATTTGTAAATGGGTTTGTCCAAAGTTGGTGAGCAATATACTTTGAACTTAATTAAGATTAGTTTTCGTTAATCAAAAATGAAAACTAATGAATCCTAAATTATCTACGTAATGAGTAAATGAGTTTAGACTTTTGAATCACTCAATTTCGATACTGTGTGAATGAGAAATTAATACTCAAAGTGGGAATAAAAATTGGTTGCAAATTGGAAAATTGGTGATGTGGCTTCCTGAGAAGAAGACACATCATCTTTTTGCAAATATACCACATTGGCCAATTGAAGGGAAAATGCCACCAAATATAGTGCTAGGAGAGATACTTTAGATGTGCCCTAAGGGAATGAGAAGTTTTTGACCGGAGGGAAGACCTAGAAAGTGTCACACGCGCGCGCCACCGCCGCCCGTCCGGCCGGCTCGGCTCGTGGCACGTGGCATGCCCGCCCGGTTCTTATCTTTTTGGATAAATTTTCTTTTAAATTTTTCCAGAAAATAATTTACTTGATCCTAAATTTTCTTTTAAATTTTTCCAGAAAATAATTTACTTGATCCTACTCACCGGTAACTAGGATCACTTCAATAAGAATGCTAGTTGCTATCGGTGCAGTCTACGACTTAGAAATCCATCAGATGGATGTGAAGACTGCCTTCCTGAACGGTGAGTTAGAAGAAGAAATTTATATGGAGCAACCTGAAGGGTTTGCTGTACCAGGGCAAGAAAAAAAGGTGTGTAAACTTGTCAAGTCTTTGTACGGACTTAAACAAGCACCCAAACAGTGGCATTTGAAGTTTGATGAGGCAATGTTGTTAAATGGCTTCAGGATCAACGAGTGTGACAAGTGTGTGTACATCAAGAACACACCAGACGCTTATGTGATAGTATGTCTATATGTAGACGACATGCTTATCATCGGCAGTACTCGTAACATCATCTTGAATACCAAGAAGATGTTAACACGAAATTTTGATATGAAAGATATGTGGGTTGCCAATGTTATTCTAGGAATTAAAATTTCTCGGATAACTGAAGGCCTCGTTATGTCACAAACTCATTATATTGAATCTGTTCTCAAACGATTCAATATGTTTGATACAAAATCAATAAAGACCCCACTAGACTTAAGTGTACACTTAAGAAAGAATCGAGGTGAACCTGTAGCTCAATTGAAATATTCACAGGTAATTGGAAGTCTGATGTACATAACGAACTGTACAAGACCAGATTTAGCTTGTTCAGTAAACAAATTGAGCAGGTTTACAAGTAATCCAAGTGAAGATCATTCGAAAGCTCTAAATAGAGTGATGAGGTACCTGAAGTACACAATGAACCGTGGATTACACTATACAAGATATCCAGCAGTATTGGAAGGATATTGTGATGCGAATTGGATATCAGATAGCAAGGACTCTAAGTCCACTAGTGGATACTTATTCACTGTTGGTGGTGGTGTTGTGTCATGGAAGTCTACAAAATAAACGTGTATAGCTCGGTCCACTATGGAAGCCGAGTTTATAGCACTAGATAAAGCTAAAGAAGAGGCTGAATGGCTTCGAAATTTCCTAGAAGATGTTCCATATTGGCCTAAGCCAATCGCTCCTATCAGCATACAGTGTGATAGTCAGTCTGCTATAGGACAGGCACAAAGCAGCATCTACAATGGTAAGTCTCGACATATACGTCAGAGACATAATACCATTAAGCAATTGATCTCTAATGGCGTGATTTCCATTGATTACATAAAATCAAAGGAGAATCTTACGGATCCGCTTACAAAAAGATTGCCTAGAGATCAGATGTCAAAATTGACAAATGCAATGGGACTTAAGCCTACTACGCAAGAGTCTTTGTAACGGTAACCTAACCTTGTTGACTGGAGATCCCAGAATCTTGGTTCAATGGGACAACTAAGTTATGAAGCTTCAGTTTAGCACTTACTCATTCCACTACATAAAAGTGCTGTCTGCAGAGAATATTTAGGGTAAGCTAAAGCTTTTAATGATGTCCTATATCTTGATACATCAAGTGGGGTATGGCAGAATGCTCCTGATAGGAATCACCTATGTAAGTGTGAAGTGGGGCCGCTTCTATGAGAATTCTGTGAGGCAAAGAAATCTCTAAAACACTTTCTGAAACCAGGTTGTTCATGGCCAAAACGAACACAACCATAAGAACCAAAAGAGTATTAAAGGAAATGTTGTGTGAGTATTGTTGTCTAGGCTCACAGCAAAGGCTGACTAGTTCAAGACATCAAGTCACTACTTAGCCGAGTGAATCCGATGGTACATCATTACGAAAGGTTCAAAGCCAGAAGCTACCTATTCTGATGCAACATTTTCTTGTCTGACTTCTCGTTAGAGTCTGCATTTGCATTAATTTTCATTCATGTGGGGGATTGTTGGAGAAAAATTTGTAAATGGGTTTGTCCAAAGTTGGTGAGCAACATACTTTGAGCTTAAATAAGATTAGTTTTCGTTAATCAAAAATGAAAACTAATGAATCCTAAATTATCTACATAATGAGCAGATGAGTTTAGGCTTTTGAATCACTCAATTTCGATAACAGATGAATGAGAAATTAATGCTCAAATTGGAAATAAAAATTGGTTGCAAATTGGAAAATTGGTGATATAGCTTCATGAGAAGAAGACACATCACCTTTTTGCAAATATACCACATTAGCCAATTGAAGGGAGAATGCCACCAAATATAGTGCTAGGAGAGGTACTTTAGATGTGCCCTAAGGACATGATAAGTTTTTGACCGGAGGAAAGACCTAGAAAGTGCCACACGCGCGCGCGCCATTGCCGCCTGCCTGTCCGGCCGGCTCGGCTCGTGCTCGTGCTCGGGCTCATGGCTCGTGGCACGTGGCTCGCCCGCCTGCTTCTTATCTTTTTGGATAAATTTTCTTTTAATTTTTTCTAGAAAATAATTTACTTGATCCTACGGTTATAATTTAATCTTACGATCTAACGGCTCAGATTAAGCTGACAGTTTCAGCTGACTGATTCCTACCATTCGTGGGTTAATGGCCGATCAGAGGCAGTCGTGGGGTGCGTGGTGAACGTGGGGGTTACTGGCCGATCAGTGCGGTCGTGGGTTGCCATAACCTCCAAGATTTCCCTCTATAAATGGAGGCAGTGCACTGCTTCTGAAGAACACAGAAATTTTCCTTCTCTTCTCCTACTACATACAAGCATTCTGCATAATCTATTGCTGCATACTGCATAAACTGCTGCTGCATTTCATCCATTTGAGGAAGTCAGAACATTTGTCAGGTTCGTGGAGTTCTTACGTAGTAGTGCCACTCGTTTGAACTGTTAGCCGTTGTATTCTGGGAGACGTTTGCAATTTTTGGTTGGGCACAATATACCGGAGCAATTCGTCTTAAGGACAGAGTCCTGGACTCGCCTCAGTTTGCACGTTGAGCTCTATCCTGCGTTGAGCTCATCTATGTGTTGAGCTCATCTGTGTGTTGAGTTCTTGAGCTCTTCTCGGTGATGAGCTCTGTTCATCCTATGTTGAGCTCAGCTCTTCCTGCGTTCAGCTCAGCTCTTCCAGCGTTGAGCTAAGCTCTTCCAGCGTTGAGCTCAGCTCTTCCTGCGTTGAGCTCAGCTCATTACCGTGCTGTACAGAATGTCAGTTTCATTCTCTAATAAAACTGAGTTTGTATATGAGACAACAACCAATTCGTAGTTAGAATCAGTTGCCTCGTAACGTGCAAACTAATTAAGATTAAAGACCGTTGATCCAGGACCTGATCATTAATGAGACCAGGCAAGGATACACATCCTGAAACAGATTTTATAATGAAAATTCAACTTTCATCCTCTATACAACAACAACATTACCCCATTACGGTAGATGCTCCCATCTATAATGGGGTATGGGAGGTCGGATGTATGTAACATACTCATGTGTTAGAAACATACCCCTCGACTTGTAACATCCTTTATGGTTTTCCAAAATTACAATGATACCCCTCGACTTGAAAGTCGGCAACGATACGGTCGTGGACTAAAGTTAAAAGCTCAATTTCGACATCTTCTGCCCAGAATTGTGAAAAACGCACTCAGCTTAGCAGGAAAAGGTTGAGGCAACAATTAAAAAAGTTCCTTAGGCAATACAACCCATTTTTCTAATGAGAATACCCATCCATTTTTATGCTTCATCTTTCTATCTACTCTACATAAACCATGCTACACCTTCAAATTCTCGAAAACCTCTAGAAAGCTTAGTGTGAACATACGGATGCGGGAAAACCCATCATTTATCATCAAATTATTTTGGCAGACCCTTGACTTCACTTAAAATCAAGAGCTTCAAAGTGCCCACAATGTGATGCAACTTGAAGAGCAGTTTGACCAAGGGAATCGATTGAGTTAACATCATTATCCAAACACAAAATCTCAATCAAATGTAAGTGGTTCATAGCTGCAGAGAAGATTATTTCACAAATTATGTAGTTTTTGTTAGAAATTTAGGTTCGAAAGATGAAAAATCACTCAAAAATATCAAATCAAAATTGAAGATTAAAGAGGTTTGAAAAAAATCCCCCTCTTTCGGCTGTCTGGCCACCAATCAAGGTAGCCAATCCGTTTGAAGTAGCCTTCCGCTGTATGCTTGGTGCCTCCGCATAAGGTGCACTTCAAGTGCGTCTTATCTTCTTCCTTGCTAAATGATGGAGCCACCCCGCTCCCTGATCGTTGTCCCCCGCTGTCCGTTCGAAAAGGTCATGTTCGCGTGTTTCCTTTGACCGCTGCAAGGCCACTTCCTATACCTGAGGAAGGTTCTTCCGATGATGGTCTCCCTCACCTTTCATTATGCCCCTCCTCGGATCTGGGAGTAGGCCTCCTCCACTGTTGGTAAGGGATCTTGTTTCAATAGATTCCTTTTTTCTGTATCAGAATAATCACTTACTGGTTTCAGAATCTGGTACAATCGATTGTTCTGTTGAACCTGGTTGTATCTGGTCATGTCTGAAGGGCACTCTATCGGATTTGGTTGCCGTCGGTCAATCTCCTTCCAGATGGCGTGCAGTTGGCTGTATATTTTTTCCAGGGTTTGAGTACCCTGTCGAATGCTGTTGGCTTTTACTATCAGGTCATAAATCTGTAACGGATCTCTCTCTAATCCAAACGTTGCTTCGATTCATTTCCATAGATCCCAAGAAGTGGGATAATCTATGTATTGATTGACCAAGTCTCCATCTATATTTTCCAGGATCTAAGTGATGACCGTAGAGTCAGTATGACGCCAATTGGGATAGTTGGGGTCCTCTGATGACGGGGGCGGGGTGATGATATGCTTGAGCCTCCCCCAACCATCCAGAGCCAAACTGAGTTTTCTGGCCCATACTGTATAGTTACGATCGTTCAACTTTTCTGCCAGATTTAGTGGCTGATTTGAGAGGTGTTCGATTGTCTCAATTTTGGGTGGTAATTTCTGGAAGAGTTCCAAAATTTGTGATCGACTGTATGTTTGTCTTTGGTGGAGTGGTACCTCGGCTATCTTAGAGGCACCGGAGGATGACGGTGTCTTGATCCCCCATTCCACAGGTAAGGTATGGTAAATGAGGATGACTAATTACCGTTTGAGCCACGGCTCAGAGGTAGGCTCTGATATCATATTAACAAATATTCAACAAGTATTAGAAGAAACTTGTCTACTTTTCATTCATTCGTTACACTTTGATTTATAGTTACAGAGGATCACTATGTAAGGAAATATATCATTCAACATTATTACATATCAATCACTATTATTTCTGATTGATCCGTGATTTACTCTATTCTTGATTTACTTTCCTTACAAAAGGAAAAAAAATAAAGGCTGCAGAATTTTTCCAGATTGTTTTCAACCTCTAAAACTCTAACTTTTCTCTCATGTATATATACCTTCACTATTCAAAATATGTAGTTAATTATCATATCTCTCTGCAAATTTCAAACTCATAAAAGTAATTTATGCCTGTCCAATATCGAATAGAAGTATTTCAAGTTAAAATTATACACAAAATAGTGGATAGGCATCAAGAAACTTGACATCAGATTGCTTACGAACGTTCTGTATGCTTTTGTATCCCATGATTTCATGGTTTGGTTTACACTTAAATACATTAACTCTTTGCTAAATCTTTAGTGTGAACGTTTACAGTGCTTATCAAACCTTCAGCAAGTTTGCAAACCTTCAAATTTAATGTTCAACAAACACAATTCGCTAGCAATATAATTTTTAATTGAACTCATTTTTCCATTCAATATGGCAACTGGATTTGATGAGATCGGATCCTCACCAAGGATCAAAGATGATCCGCACAAAAATACTGTCAGTTAATGGAAGCTGTCTTTCATGCTGACCTGCTAAGAAAGACCACCGTAAGAGATTTCTGGGAAAAACCTTCCGACGCTCAAGCCAGTCATAATCATTTTTGGTGGAGTTAATAAAGAAAGTTGTTGTTTATGGTTAAAATCTGGTCTTCCTCGTTTTTACAGAAAGGATGATGGTAGTTTTTCTGTTTGTCTTTTGGACTTGTCCTTTCTTCTCTTTCTTTTTTCTCCTTATTTGTTTAGGGCAGCCAATGCATGTGCCAGATTAATAGACTGATGACACATGTTAAGCCAGTGCTGGTGAGGAGTGCCTGCAAGTTAACCGCATGTGGTCAGGTGTCACAGCATCTTGCTATATCTGGCACCTAGCAGGAGTTTGCGTAGGTGTCCTGGCCGAGCTTACAGAGGGACAAGACAAGATCTCGCGGTCGGTTGGGCCCTGAGGCTGCTCGGCACGGCTAGATGTTTTAACCTCGGTTTACTATTTGACCAAGCAGGCATTCAGGCGTCGAAGTTGACCGGATGCCAACTTCGTAAAGTGATGTTTAGTGTGTCGTAACCTAATGGAAAATCTTTGTCGTTTCCTCGTAGGATAATTTTCACCCATCAGGATTCTATATAAATTTAGAGCACGTCGGTTCCATAGGGTATGTAGGGATGTAAATCAAGTTCTCATGACACTAGTAGAAGTTTGTCATAGCACAGGTACAGCACAAGGAGCCCATTGGCACCGAAGGAACAACCGACAGGTCATTCCACGGGCCAATACCGCTCCCACACTATGCAGCTAGATTAGAGGGACTTCAAACATTCTTGCCTTTGATAAGTTTCGACCCCTGACGTTTCTTTCGAAACCTTCTACCTGGAATTAGTGGGATATGTTCTAGGGACGAGAAAGAAAATAAAGGGGTTTTCATGGTGGAGGGTATAAGAAGAGAAGTGGTGGGCGCGGTTGGGATGCTGGGGGAATGAGGAAAAAGGTGGTGGAGATGACTAGATGGGCAAGAATATGGCCGAGGATGACTCAGACGGTGAGGTATTTTTCTCAATGCATTTAATATGTAAAGGTATAATAGAACTATCATGCATTCTTTGCATAGTTGAGCCGAATTAAATAGTTTTTTTATCGAGTCAAACATGTGCTAAAAACAGATATGTTTAAACTCGGTTTGATTGTTCGAACATGAAATAAAATGTAAAACTCAGACTTGAGAAAATAATAGAAATGCTAGAGTTTGGCTTAATTCACTTAAGCTCGAACTCAATTTTAAGTTGTCCGGCTGTTGGAAAACAATTATACATATGAAATTCAACCTTTTTTTTTACTCATTAAGTATCTAATTTTAAAAGCAAAATACATAATTAATTATGTAATTACACTGCATAACTAATAATGTCATAAAATATTAGATAAAAAAGAATAAATATTTTTATTTTATATGCACGATAATGTTTGATAATGCTCGATAAGCATTAAGTCAAGACACAACATGCGCTAGTTCAGTTCCTTTTCCTTAATGAGCTGCTCAAGTTTTGTGCGAAATCGTTTATTTTTCTTTCGAACGAACCATTTCATAAACTGAATACAAACGTCTCATGAGCTGTTTGGCTCATTTACACCCCTAAAATTTAGTCCATGACCACAGTGGTGTCTTTGTCAACTTTCCAACTAAATGGAGTCTCTCCATAATTTTATCAAACCATAAGGGTTGAAAGTGTAATTTTTACTAGTTTATATAAAATCATATTTGTCGCAATCATGGTTGTCAATATAATATAACATAATCATTAGATATTTGCAAGATAAACGTTAGATTTATTGAAATGTTAATATTTGCATACGGAAAGACATAATATAAGACGAATAACCTTAGTTTTTCTAACAACGTTATGTTAGTTTATCGTGCAAGTAAATGAACAAACCGTAGGAATCCAAGAGCCTCTTGTTTCTGTCATATTTATAAACATCCTTGTCAATAGATATGCTTACCTGTATATTACCTTTTCGTGTTTTTTCTTTCAGCAATAATCTATCTATTTATAATCATTAGATATTCACAAGGAACACATAGAACTAAAAATGTGTTGAGATTTATTATAATGTTTCCTATTGTGTAAAGAAAGTTAGAATATAAGACGTACTAGGACACTGCACAGTTGGTACTCGGGTTGATATTTGTTTCAAGAGATAAAGAGTTCGATTTCATGGACACGCACAATGTGAGTGTTTCACCTAGGCCGAAGGCTAGTTTGCGGAGGGACATCTTTGTGTGGGTCACTACGTAAGTCTTTACCTAACCTAAGAGGCTGCTGATCCTCTGATTTGCATCCTCTATAATACTCTTTGTGGCTGGAACAATGGGTCGTTTAGGGGCAGAGTTGGCCTTTTGGTCCAAAAGACAGAATATAAGACGAATAACCTTCCTCGTTCCAAAAACGTAATATTATGAGTTTATCGTGTAGGCAAATGGAATAACCGTAGAAGGAGTCCTTGATCCTCTCCTTTCTGTCATATCCTTAAGCATCCTTATTAATAGATAGAGATGTTTACCTGTAGGTTTTTTTTATTTACATTTTGTCCTCAATTTCCTCTTACAAAGCGGTTCAAATCTAATGTTGTTGAGGCCAAATAAGAAGACGTCAATCAACAACTGCCACCACCTGCCTTATTAGTCAACTGTTTGACTGATTTGTTTGTTGAGTTAATGTATTTACGATAAACCAATGCGTTATATAAACTGAATTCAATTTTATTCTCAAATCAACTTCAAGAAAGGAAAAGACAAAAGGGGGGGGGGGGGGGGAATCATCTAAAGATAGAATGGCTAGAATCATGTGTTTCGGTTCCCAGTCCAACTGGTTTCGGGTAGGGGTTCTCAAAAGGATGTAAGGATTTCAATTCTTGCCAAAGATAAGAAAGCCCCTTCCCAAAAAGTGCATAGTGTGGAAGCTTCTTGGCCTGTAGGCTTTCCTGTAGTGCTTGGGGCTCCTTATGCAGACTACTGTGTAATGACCAAGCTCCTGCTAGCAGGCCGTTGGGTACCTGATTTACCCCCCTACACTACCTTTGGAACTGAGTGTGGCAGGGACCCTTACTGGTTGGGGTTCAATCTTTTTTTAGAATCATGTGTTTCGCTTTCATGTTTATTGTCGTTTCTTTAGATAAGAATCTTTTGTTGGAGAATTAAAGGTTTGGGCTTTGGCCCATAGTTGGAGATTTAAAAGGTTGGGCATTGGCCCGTTAATGAATGTTGCAAAACTTGGTTGAGCAACGTACTTTGAGCTTAATGAGTTTCCGATAATGAAAATCGAAAACTAAAGAGTCCTTAATTATCTACGTAACGAGTAGTTAATTTTAGGATGTAAAATCACTCAATTACGATATCGGGTGAATGAGAAATTAATGCTCAAAGTTGATGGAAAACGTTGTGTATAGGTGACGTGTTACCCTTATGGAGGAATATCACATTGGATGTGTCCATGTGACGTAAAGAGCTTCTGACGGACATCGATCGATGACATCGATCGATCGAAGTGATCGATCGATGTCACTTCGATCGATCGATGTCATCGATCGAAGTTGATCAGAGATCTTCGATGTTTCTGTTTTACATCGATCGATCACTTCGATCGATCGATGTTACTTCGATCGATCGATGTGATCGATCGAAGTTGGACAGAAAGGTGAGGAATGATTCTGACGTACATCGATCGATCGATGTGACATCGATCGATCGATGTGATCGATCGATGTTGGACAGCGTGCAGAATCCTTCTGTTTGTGCAGTTGTGTTTCAAACTTGAAACAAACATTATCCTCCTACAGAAGATAAGATCAATCTAGTATGATCTAATGGTGGTGGAAGAGGCAGCTTTAATCTAACGGCCGAGATTTAAACTGTCTTAACCGTCCAACCGAATATGGTTTCCATCTAACGCTCCAGGTTTAAACCTGCAAATCAATCTTCAATCTAAAGGCTGAGATTAAACCTTCCTAATCTAGATAGGAGGTTTTCATCTAACGGCCTAAATCAAACTACGGTTTTGATCCAACGGTCACGGTACCTTGTTCTCCAACCGACTCCCCTATATAAACAGGGCAAAGGGTGCATTCTAAACACACACTAGCTCTAGCATTCGTAGCATACTACTTTCATAGCATCCGAGTCTTGCATATTTTCCAAGAGAAGTCAGGACGCTCTAAAGTTCGAAGGAGTTCAAGTTCAGCAGTGCCGCTCAACTGAACAGGTACCCGTTGTATCCTGGGAGACGGTTGTTCACGCCGGTTGGGCACAGTATACCGGAGCAATACGTCTTAAGGACAGAGTCCTCGACTCGCTCCGGGTTTGGTTTATTTTGTTATTCCATACGCACACACTAAACGACTGCGTCTTAGTACAGGAGTGATTGTCTCCAACAATCTTAAGACGTATTCTGCGTTCAATTACTTTTGTACCGTTTTTTTTTACGCAAACCAGTATTCAAACTGATTTGCAGTCTGCTTCTACTCATTTCTTAAATCTGGTTCTGTTCTGATCTGTACGTTTTGATCGAACTGAACAGGAATGGAGAACGAAAGCTCGAACTCTGTTCAAGGCTTTAATGGTGCTCACTCCGTGTCCGCACCAGAAAGGGCAAACAATGTTGCTGCCTGACCGCAATTCAATACGGTTCCGTTGGCACCTACTGGAGGGCCTCAGATGAATCCGGCTGCCACTGCTGGTCATGTGGAGAAGCCGGAAACGTTTGCTGGAAGCTTCTTTAAGAGGTGGCAGCAGAAGATGCTGTTCTACCTCACGGCACTGGGATTTGCCAGAATGCTGAGCGAGGATCCACCCGTGGTTGAGCCTGTGGAGGATCAACAACAGAATATGCAGAACGCCTTAGGTGCTAAAGCTTGGGCATATACAAATTTTTGTTGTTTAAATTTGATTCTGAGTTGCCTAGATAATACCATCTATGGCGTGTTTTGTATATATAAAACTGCAAAAGCTTTGTGGTCGGCTTTAGATAAAAAGTATCGCACTGAAGATGCTGGTAAGAAAAAGTTGATAGTAGGGAAATTTCTCGACTGTAAAATGTTAGATTCCAAAACTGTAATTTCGCAGGTGGAAGAAATACAGATGTTGGTTTCTGAAATGGAAGAGAAAGGCATGACGCTCAGTGAACCTTTCCAGGTTGCGGCTGTGATTGAGAAGCTGTCTCCTTCGTGGAGGGAATTTAAGAGCTATCTCAAACACAAGCGAAAGGAGATGAAAATGGAGGATTTGATTGTCCGTCTTCGCATTGAGGAGGACAATCGTCGTGCCGAAAGAAAGCCGTCCACATCGTCTGGTCAAGCCAAAGCTCATGTTGCTGAGGCGAAGAACAGAAAGAAAAATAACACTTTGGGCGTGAACGTCAAGGGCAAGGAAATCGCAAAGAAGTTCACAGGTAAGTGTTATAATTGTGGAAAACCAGGGCATCAAAGCAGTGATTGTCGAAAACCCAAAAAGAATCAGAATCAAAATAAAGCGAAAGCAAATCTGGTCGGCGCAATGGAAGACTTGAACCTCTGCGCAGTGGTGACCGAGTGCAATGCAGTGGGAAACCCGCGTGAATGGTGGGTGGACACAAGGGCCACTCGACATGTTTGTGCGAACAGGGCTATGTTCAGAGAATATGTACCCACGACAAACAACAAGCAACTCTTCATGGGAAATCCAATAGCTCAAAGATCGAAGGATCGGGCAAGGTGATCCTGAAACTGACCTCAGGAAGGGAGTTGACCCTGCAGAATGTGCTGCATTTTCCTGACATAAGGAAAAATCTGGTTTCTGGCGCACTGCTAGTCACTCATGGATTCAAGCTTGTTTTTGAGGCAAACAAATTTACACTTTCTAAGAATGTGGTGTATTTGGGAAAGGGGTATCTTTCTGATAACATGTTCAAGTTAAATGTTATGACAATTGTACCCAAGAAAGTTACGCCCGTTGAGGCTAATAAAACTATTTCCTCTTCTGCTTACATGCTTGAGTCTTCTTGTTTATGGCATTTTCGTTTGGGACATGTTAATTACAAGTCAATACAACGAATGATTAATCTTGACTTATTGCCCAAACTGGACTTTAATAATAAAGAGAAATGCCAAGTGTGTGTTGAAGCAAAATTGGCAAAAGCGCCATTTCCTTCAACAGAACGAAACACTGAATCATTGGATTTAATTCATACAGATTTGTGTGATTTAAAGTTTGTGCAAACAAGAGGAGGTAAAAAATACTTTGTAACTTTTATCGACGATTGCACTAGATACTGTTATGTTTATTTGCTAAGTAGCAAAGATGAGGCCATTGATGCTTTTAAAGATTATAAAAATGAAGTTGAGAATCAACTTAGCAAACGAATTAAAGTAATTCGAAGTGATAGAGGTGGAGAATATGACGCATCGTTTAATGAGTTCTGTTCAGAACATGGCATTATTCATCAAACGACTGCACCATATTCACCTCAATCAAATGGTATTGCTGAACGCGAAAACCGTACTCTAAAGGAGATGATGAATGCTATGTTGATAAGTTCGGGTTTATCTCGGAACTTGTGAGGGGAAGCAGTTCTCTCTGCTAACGTCATTTTAAATAGGATTCCGTCCAAGAAGACGGATAAAACCCCATATGAACTTTGGAAAGGCTATAAGCCTAGTTATAAATACTTGAAAGTGTGGGGGTGTCTGGCGAAGGTTGCAGTACCCAAACCAAGACAAGTGAGAATCGGGCCTAAGACAATTGATTGCATATTTATTGGCTATGCAACGAACAGTAGTGCATATCGTTTCTTAATGCACAAATCGGACATTCCCGAGATACATGAAAATGCTGTCATGGAATCAAGGAATGCAGTGTTCTTTGAAAGTGTCTTTCCAAAGAAAGACAAAGACAATCAAGAAGCAAGCACTAGTAAGCGAGTGCGTGAGACGACTCCTCAAGAGATTGAGGAACCTCGTCAAAGCAAACGAGCCAAAATACCGACGTCTTTTGGACCAGATTTTTTGTCCTATTTGGTAGAAGACGAGCCAAGGAATTTTTCCGAGGCCATGTCAACTCCAGAAGCTCCATTCTGGAAAGAAGCGATTAACAGTGAGATAGACTCGATTCTTCAAAATCACACTTGGGAGTTGGTTGACCTTCCACCTGGAAATAAACCACTTGGTTGCAAGTGGATTTTTAAGAAGAAACTTAAAGAGGATGGGTCTATTGGAAAGTATAAAGCCAGGTTAGTAGCCAAGGGCTATAGACAGAAAGAAGGCTTTGACTTCTTTGACACCTACTCACCAGTGACTAGGATCACTTCTATAAGGATGCTAGTGGCCATTGCTGCAGTCTATGATCTAGAAATCCATCAAATGGATGTGAAGACTGCTTTTCTTAATGGTGAATTAGAGGAAGAAATTTATATGGAACAACCAGAGGGGTTTGTCGTTTCAGGACAAGAAAGGAAAGTATGTAGACTTGTTAAGTCGTTGTACGGACTTAAACAAGCACCTAAGCAATGGCACTTAAAGTTTGATCAAGTAATGATGTCAAACGACTTCAGGATCAATGAATGCGAAAAGTGTGTGTACATTAAGAGCACACAGAATGCATATGTGATAGTATGTCTCTATGTAGACGACATGCTTATCATGGGCAGTAATCGTGACATCATCTTGAGTACAAAGAAGATGTTAACACGAAACTTTGATATGAAGGACATGGGGTTGCCAGTGTTATTCTGGGAATTAAAATTTCTCGAATTGCTGATGGTCTTGTTATGTCGCAAACTCACTATATTGAATCTGTTCTAAAAAGGTTCAATATGTTTGAAACAAAACCAATAAAGACCCCACTTGACTTAAGTATTCACTTAAGGAAAAATTGAGGCGAACCTGTAGCTCAGTTAAAATACTCTCAGGTGATCGGGAGTCTGATGTACATAACGAATTGTACAAGACCAGACTTAGCTTGTTCAGTGAACAAATTGAGCAGGTTTACCAGTAATCCAAGTGATGATCATTGGAAAGCTCTTAATAGAGTGATGAGGTATCTGAAATACACAATGAATCTTGGATTACATTACACGAGATATCTAGCAGTATTAGAAGGATATTGCGATGCAAATTGGATATCAGATTGTAAGGACTCGAAGTCCACCAGTGGATACGTGTTCACTGTTGGTGGTGCTGCTGTGTCGTGGAAATCCACGAAACAAACGTGCATAGCTCGGTCTACTATGGAGGCTGAGTTCATAGCGCTGGATAAGGCTGGGGAAGAGGCTGAATGGCTTCGGAATTTCCTAGAAGATATTCCGTGCTGGCCTAAACCAATCGCTCCTATTAGCATACACTGTGATAGTCAGTCAGCTATAGGACGTGCTCAGAGCAGCATCTACAATGGTAAGTCACGACACATACGTCGAAGACATAACACCATTAAACAGTTGATCTCTAATGGCGTGATTTCCATTGATTATGTAAAATCAATGGAGAATCTTGCGGATCCGCTTACAAAAGGCTTGCCTAGAGATCAGATGTCAAGATTGACAAACGGAATGGGACTAAAGCCTATAATGCAAGAGTCTTTGTAATGGTAACCCAACCTTGTTGACTGGAGATCCCAGAATCTTGGTTCAATGGGACAACTAAGTTATGAAGATTCAGTTAGCACTTACTCATTCCGTCACATAAAAGTGCTGTCTGCAGAGAATGTTTAGGGTAAGCTAAGGCTTTTAATGATGTCCTATATCTTGATGCGTCAAGTGGAGTATGACAGAATACTCTTGATAGGAATCACCTATGTAAGTGTGAAGTGGGGCCGCTTCTATGAGAAAGTCTAGGAGGCAAGATTTCTCTAAAACACTTTCTGAAACCAGGTTGTTCATGGCCAAAACGAACACAACCATGAGAATCAAAAGGGTGTTAAAGAAAATGTTGTGTGAGTATCGTTGTCTAGGTTCACAACAAAGGCTGGCTAGTTCAAGACATCAAGTCACTATTTAGCCGAGTGAATCCGATGGTACATCACTATGAAAGGTTCAAAGCCAGAAGCTACCTCTTCTGATGCAATATTTTCTTGTCTGACTTCTCCGTAGAGTTTGCATCTGCATGTGCATTAATTTCCATTCATGTGGGGGATTGTTGGAGAATTAAAGGTTTGGGCTTTGGCCCATAGTTGGAGATTTAAAAGGTTGGGCATTGGCCCGTTAATGAATGTTGCAAAACTTGGTTGAGCAACGTACTTTGAGCTTAATGAGTTTCCGATAATGAAAATCGAAAACTAAAGAGTCCTTAATTATCTACGTGATGGTAGTTAATTTTAGGATGTAAAATCACTCAATTACGATATCGGGTGAATGTGAAATTAATGCTCAAAGTGGATGGAAAACGTTGTGTATAGGTGACGTGTTACCCTTATGGAGGAATATCACATTGGATGTGTCCATGTGGCATAAAAAGCTTCTGACGGACATCGATCGATGACATCGATCGATGACATCGATCGATCGATGTCACTTCGATCGATCGATGTCATCGATCGAAGTTGATCAGAGAGCTTCGATGTTTCTGTCTTACATCGATCGATCACTTCGATCGATCGATGTCACTTCAATCGATCGATGTGATCGATCGAAGTTGGATCGATCGATGTGATCGATCGATGTTGGACAGCGTGCAGAATCCTTCTGTTTGTGCAGTTGTGTTTCAAACTTGAAACGAACATTATCCTCCTACAAAAGATAAGATCAATCTAGTATGATCTAATGGTGGTGGAAGAGGCAGCTTTAATGTAACGGCCGAGATTTAAACTGTCTTAACCGCCCAACCGAATATGGTTTCCATCTAACGCTCCAGGTTTAAACCTGCAAATCAATCTTCAATCTAAAGGCTGAGATTAAACCTTCCTAATCTAGATAGGAGGTTTTCATCTAACGGCCTAAATCAAACTACGGTTTTGATCCAACGGTCACGGTACCTTGTTCTCTAACCGACTCCCCTATATAAACAGGGCAAAGGGTGCATTCTAAACACACACTAGCTCTAGCATTCGTAGCATACTACTTTCATAGCATCCGAGTCTTGCATATTTTTCAAGAGAAGTCAGGACGCTCTAAAGTTCGAAGGAGTTCAAGTTCAGCAGTGCCGCTCAACTGAACAGGTACCCGTTGTATCCTGGGAGACGGTTGCTCACGCCGGTTGGACACAGTATACCGGAGCAATACATCTTAAGGACAGAGTCCTCGACTCGCTCCGGGTTTGGTTTATTTTGTTATTCCATACGCACACACTAAACGACTGCGTCTTAGTACAGGAGTGATGGTCTCCAACATCTTTCACCAAAACAAATATACAATACAAGAACATCCATAGTATACTTTAGATGCCATTAAAACTGTTTTGTTTGTTGGGATTCTTCCTCATAGTCAGCAATTTCCTTTATTAACTTGTAGCTGGAAAGAAATCTGTAGCTGTACTGCTCACTCCTCTCCGAGATCTTATGGCAAAATTATTAAATTTCAGTTCTCCATATCTACATACTTTTTCATTACAAAGTTTCAACACTTAGACACTTGGAAAATTAGTGGATATATATGTTGGAAAAGTACGTCAAAGTACTTTAAAATGTCTCCAAATTTATATAAAAACATGTAAGATGTTGTTGGAAGATTGAAAGATGATTTGAACACTTTGAACATGCAGGAGATCACTTGGATCGATCCATGTGTAAGTTGGATCGAACCAAGTGATAGCTGAAATGAAGTTGAGTATTCTGTTGGACATAGATCGATCACATCGATTGATCGATGTGGTATGGATGCAAAGTTAGAGCCTTTGTCCAACATAGATCGATCACATGAATCGATCGATTGATGTTGACATGATGCAAAGTTGGAGCTCTCTGTCCAACATCGATCGGTGACTTCGATCGATCGAAGTGACATCGATCAATCACATCGATCAATCGATAGGCCAAAAGTCAGGACTGTTCACTTTAAATTGCATTTTTTGATCCAGGAATCATCTCCCTTCATACATGAACGTTATGCAACTAACATGGAGGTTAATTAAACTTCTGAAATGGGTTATAAAGTAGCATTTTCACAAGCCAAAGCCTATAAATAGTAGGCCTTGCTTTCTTAAATTAGATGCAACATTTTTGCAAATTTTGAAAATTTTTCAGCAATTGTTCTTCCTCCAACTCTCTCTTTTCCTCTACTATCAAACACTTCCATAAGCAATTTCAATCTCTCTCTAGTAGAGCAAACTAAAGAGAGTAAACCGTTATATCTTGGGAAGCATTAGTCATTGCAGTCTACGTTGCTCACCTGTAGAGGCTAAATTGCTTTAATGAAAGAATTATCAAAAAACTCGTCTCGGCTTTTCTGTTGTTTTTTTTTGTTTGGTCTTCTATTCTGTGCCATAATTTTCCAACAATATACAAAATACACAACAAGGAATTTATACATAAAATTTTGTGTTACTTTATCTTATTCGATCTTTGTAGAATCCATCAAATGAGACGGATGAGAAATGTGAAGATATTAACTTTCGACAAAGTTCCATTGACTTGATATTATAGAATGCAAGAGGAATACTAAACTTACCAGACTACTTGGCAATTTCAGGCGGTTCACTATGTATAAAAGTATACTTATGATAAAACCGATGTAACTTTCACCAACAACAAAGTATTAGCGGCAGGTTGTCATATTGTAAAAAGGGATAACATATGTAGCAATAATGGTATCTTTCGACATTTACAATGGGCTAATACGTTCTATAAACTGAACTCAATTTTAATTTTCAAATCAACTTCAAGAAAGAAGAAATCAAAAATTCATCTTCTATGACTAGAATCATCTGCTTCATCGTCATGTTTATTCTCCTTTCTCCACGTAGGTTTCTTTTCACAACAACATATGCGTTGCAAGAACATCTATAGTCTTACATTTTAGATTAATTTCTTTATAAGTACTTTGTGTTTATTGAGATTTTTCCTCATAATCTGCAGTTTCCTTTTTTTACTTGCAGCTGGAGAGAAATTCGTGGCCGGTCTGCTCACTCCTCCTCAACCCAGGTTTTCTTGGAAGTTTGGAAGAAAACTTTTGCGATCAGTTTTTCAACCATCTGATTGTTTAGAAATTCCCTGCACATTTACAACAGGATCTAAATGTGGAGATCAATGTGATTGCGATTTGGAGATGAACAAATGCTCTTTCGTCGCGTACGGGAGGTGAAATATTCTGCCAAGGGAATGTGATATCTGACAGATTGAATAAAAGCAGGATTTTACAAGAACTGGGGATTTGAGTGGTACAAAATCAGTTGTACAGTGGAGACTATTTCAAATGTATCTCTTTTGTTAAATACGGTAGGGTAAGGTTACGTACATCAGATCGTAAAGCAATCCGGTCTCTCTTAAGATCTTACGAAAACGCCGGAGTCTAATGCACCGAGATTGTCTTTTTTTGGGTTAGATATTGTAACTGTGATTCAGTGGTACTACTATGGGGACTGTTTCAAATGTAATTCTTTGTAAGAGCTGCATCTTGTGCTTTGTCATCCCAATGTCAACCCATGTATACTAGAAGTTGAATTGTAGCGTACATGTGACCCTTCTATACCCCGATATAGGCGGGAGCTTATAAGAGAACATGGATAATGTTGTTATTGTGAATTGTAGCTTTTGAACAGTGCCAAGTCTTTTTGTTTTTGTTTTTCCCCTTTTAATGTTTGAGTAACAATTATAATGAGTACACATGAGTTAAAGTACAACATTGTTAAGTTGCAGGATATGAATATAAGATGAATTTCTACTAAGATATTGAAGTTCATTTGGATTGCCCAAGAACAAAAGTATGGGCTCATGGCTTAAAGTGAAGCAAATTATGAGGCTTTCAATCACGCGTCGTCACGTGTATAAAAGCAGTTTTTTTTAAAAATGGTGGTAAATTTTTTTTTTTTAAAAAAAAACTATTTTGTACACGTGTCAACGCGTGATTTAAGCTCTCATAATTCGACTTATTTTTAGCTTCATCACATCTGAACCGATGAAGTCAGCTGTCATCTTCTTCCTTTTTTCCGCGAAAAAACACTGAGTATAGATGTTTAAGTAGCATTTGTTGGCACAATCAATCCTGTACCAAGACGCAGTCGTTCACTGTGTGCGTATGAAACAACAAAATAAATCAAACCCGGGGCGAGTCAAGGACTCTGTCCTTAAGACGTATTGCTCCGGTATATTGTGCCCAACCGGTACGAGCAATCGTCTCCCAGGATACAACGGGTACCTGTTCAGTTGAGCGGCACTGCTGAACTTGAACTCCTTTGAACTCTAGAGTGTCCTGACTTCTCCCGGACAATATGCAAGACTCACGTGCTACGAATGCAAAATGCTTTAATGCTTGATTGTGTTGTAAGTGGTGTAAATGAATGAGCCCTTAACCCTCTTTATATAGGGGAGTCGGAGGTACCGTAACCGTTGGATCAAAACCGAAGTTTAATTTAAGCCGTTGGATTAAAACCTCCTATCCAGATTAGGATGGTTTAATCTCAGCCTTTAGATCGAAGATAGATTAACAGGTTTAAACCTGGAACGTTGGATGGAAACCATATTCGGTTAAGCGGTTAAGACAGTTTAAATCTCGGCCGTTAGCTTAAAGCTGCTTTACTCATCACCGTTAGATCACAACAGATGATCTTATCTTGAATGGAGGAGGATAGAGTTTTGATTCACATTTGAATCAAAACTGCTCAACAGACCCAATCTGCCTGCTGTCAGACTTCGATCGATCACATCGATCGATCGAAGTGACATCGATCGATCGATGTGATCGACTGATGTCTGACTGAGTACTTCAGTCGATCAACTTGATCGATCTAAGAGACATCGATCGATCGAAGTGATCGATCGATGTCCTCTGATCGTCTTTGATCGATCAATCCATCGAATGAAGCTCTCTGATCAACTTCGATCGATGACATAGATCGATCGAAGTGACATCGATCGATCGATGTCATCGATCGATGTCCGTCAGAAGCTTCTATGCCACGTGGACCCCTCCAACGTGGCATTCCTCCATATAGGTGACACGTCACCCATCCACAACATTTTCATCTACTTTGAGCATTAATTTCACATTCACCCAATACCATAATTGAGTGATTCCATATCCTAACATTAACTACTCGTTACGTAGATAATTAAGGATTCATTAGTTTTCGATTTCATTATCGGAAACTCATTAAGCTCAAACTACGTTGCTCAACCAAGTTTTGCAACACTCATTAATGGGCCAAAGCCCAAATCTTCAATCTCCAACGATGGGCCAAAGCCCAACCTTAAATTCTCCAACAATCCCCCACATGAATGAAAATTAATGCAGACCCATATGCAGACTCTGAGGAGAAGTCAGACAAGAAAATATTGCATCAGAAGAGGTAGCTTCTGGCTTTGAACCTTTCATAGTGATATACCATCGGATCCACTCGGCTAAGTAGTGACTTGATGTCTTGAACTAGTCAGCCTTTGTTGTGAACCAAGACAATGACACTCACACAATATTTTCTTTAACACCCTTTTGGTTCTCATGGTTGTGTTCGTTTTGGCCATGAACAACCTGGTTTCAGAAAGTGTTTTAGAGAAACCTTGCCACCCAGACTTTCTCATAGAAGCGGCCCCACTTCACACTTACATAGGTGATTCCTATCAAGAGTATTCTGCCATACTCCACTTGACGCATCAAGATATAGGACATCATTAAAAGCCTTAGCTTACCCTGAAATCTCTGCAGACAGCACTTTTGTCAGACGGAATGAGTAAGTGCTAACTGAATCTTCATAACTTTGTTGTCCCATTGAACCAAGATTCTGGGATCTCCAGTCAACAAGGTTGGGTTACCATTAAAAAGACTCATGCATTATGGGCTTCAGTCCCATTCCGTTTGTCAATCTTGACATCTGATCTCTAGGCAAGCCTTTTGTAAGCGGATCCGCAAGATTCTCCATTGATTTTATATAATCTATGGAAATCACGCCATTAGAGATCAACTGTTTAATGGTATTATGTCTCCGACGTATGTGTCGTGACTTACCATTGTAAATGCTGCTTTGCGCACGTCCTATAGCTGACTGGCTATCACAGTGTATGCTAATAGGAGCTATCGGCTTAGGCCAACACGGAGTATCTTCCAGAAAATTCCGAAGCCACTCAGCCTCTTCCCCGGCTTTGTCCAACGATATGAACTCAGCTTCCATAGTGGACCTAGCTATGCATGTTTGTTTTGTGGATTTCCACGACACAGCAGCACCACCAACCGTGAACAAGTATCCACTGGTGGACTTCGAGTCCTTACTATCTGATATCCAATTTGCATCGCAGTATCCTTCCAA
Source organism: Eustoma russellianum (assembly GCA_036186865.1). NCBI lineage: Eukaryota > Viridiplantae > Streptophyta > Magnoliopsida > Gentianales > Gentianaceae > Eustoma > Eustoma russellianum. The sequence goes on from AP025052.1 coordinate 31,785,544, forward strand.
TACTGCTGGATATCTCGTGTAATGTAATCCATGATACATTGTGTATTTTAAATACCTCATTACTCTGTTAAGAGCTTTCCAATGATCATCACTTGGATTACTCGTAAATCTGCTCAACTTGTTTACTGAACAAGCTAAGTCTGGTCTTGTACAATTCGTTATGTACATCAGACTCCCGATTACCTGAGAGTATTTTAACTGGGCAACAGGTTCGCCTCGATTCTTTCTTAAGTGTATACTTAAGTCGAGCGGGGTCTTTACCGGTTTCACATCATCCATATTGAACCGTTTCAGAACTGATTCAATATAGTGAGTTTGTGAGAGTATGAGTCCTCAGTCACCCTAGAAATCTTAATTCCTAGAATAACATTGGCAACTCCCATGTCCTTCATATCGAAGTTTCGTGTTAACATCTTCTTTGTACTTAAGATGATGTCACGAGTACTACCCATGATAAGCATGTCGTCTACATAGAGACATACTATCACAAATGCGTTCTGTGTGCTCTTAATGTACACACACTTGTCACATTCATTGATCTTGAAGTCATTTGACATCATTACCTGATCAAATTTTAAATGCCATTGCTTGGGTGCTTGTTTAAGTCCGTACACGGACTTAACAAGTCTAAAAACTTTTCTTTCTTGTCCTGGAACGACAAACCCCTCGGGTTGTTCCATATAAATCTCTTCCTCCAACTCACCATTCAGAAAGGCAGTCTTTACATCCATTTGATGGATTTCCAAATCATAGACTGCAGCAATGGCTACTAGCATCCTTATTGAAGTGATCCTAGTCACTGGTGAGTAGGTGTCAAAGAAGTCAAAGCCTTCTTTTTGTCTATAGCCCTTGGCTACTAACCTGGCTTTATACTTCCCAATAGACCCATCCTCTTTAAGTTTCTTCTTGAAAATCCACTTGCACCCAAGCGGTTTACTTCCAGGTAGAATGTCAACCAACTCCCAAGTGTGATTTTGAAGAATTGAGTCTATTTCACTATTAATTGCCTCTTTCCATAATGGAGCTTCTGGAGTTGAATAGCCTCGGAGAAATTCCTTGGCTCATTTTCTACCATATAGGTTAGAAAATCTGGTCCAAAAGACGTCGGTATTTTGGCTCGTTTGCTTTGACGTATTTCCTCAGTATCTTGAGGAGTCGTCTCACGCACTCGCTTACTTGAGCTAGCTTCTTCACTTTCTTTGTCTTTCTTTGGAAAGATATTTTCAAAGAATACTGCGTTCCTCGATTCCATGACAACATTTTCATGTATCTCAGGAACGTCTGATTTGTGCACTAAGAAACGATATGCACTACTGTTTGTTGCATAACCAATGAATATGCCATCAATTGTTTTAGGCCCAATTTTAACTAGTCTTGATTTATGTACAGCAACCTTCGCCAGACACCCCCACACTTTCAAGTATTTGTAACTAGGCTTATAGCCTTTCCATAATTCATATGGGGTCTTATCCGTCTTCTTGGACGGAATCCTGTTCAAAATGACGTTGGCTGAGAGAATTGCTTCCCCCCACAAGTTACTGAGGTAAACCCGAACTTATCAACATAGCATTCATCATCTCTTTTAGCGTACGGTTTTTGCGTTCAGCAATACCATTCGATTGAGGTGAATATGGCGCAGTTGTTTGATGAATAATGCCATGTTCTGAACAGAATTCATCAAATGGTGTATCATATTCGCCACCTCTATCACTTCGAATTGTTTTAATTCGTTTGCTAAGTTGATTCTCAACTTCATTTTTATAATCCTTGAAAGCATCAAGGGCCTCGTCTTTGCTACTTAGCAAATATACATAACAGTATCGTGTGCAATCGTCGATAAAAGTTACAAAATACTTTTTACCACCTCTTGTTTGCACAAACTTTAAATCACACAAATCTGTGTGAATTAAATCCAACGATTCAGTGTTTCGTTCCGTTGAAGGAAATGGCGCTTTTGTTAATTTCGCTTCAACACATATTTGGCATTTTTCTTTATTACTAAAGTCCAGTTTGGGTAGCAAGTCAAGATAAATCATTCGTTGTATTGACTTATAATTTACATGTCCCAAACGAAAATGCCATAAACAGGAAGACTCAAGCATGTAAGCAGAAGAGGAAACAATTTTATTAGCCTCAATGGGCGCAACATTTTTGGGTACAATGGTCATAACATTCAACTTGAACATGTTATCCGAAAGATACCCTTTCCCCAAATACACCCCATTCTTAGAAAGTGTAAATTTGTTTGCCTCAAATACAAGCTTGAACCCATGCGTGACTAGCAGCGCGCCAGACACCAGATTCTTCCTTATATCGGGAACATGCAGCACATTCTGCAGAGTCAACTCCCTTCCTGAGGTCAGCTTCAGGATTACCTTGCCCGATCCTTCAATTTTCGAGCTGTTGGAGTTTCCCATGAACAATTGCTCATTGTTTGTCGTGGGCACGTACTCTCTGAACATTGCCCTGTTCGCACAAACATGTCGAGTGGCTCCTGTGTCCACTCACCATTCTCGTGGGTTTCCCACTGCGTTGCACTCGGTCACCACCGCGCAAAGGTTCAAATCATCCATTGCGTCGACCAGATTTGCTTTCGCTTTATTCTGATTCTGATTCTTTTTGGGCTTCCTGCATTCACTGCTTCGATGCCCTGGTTTACCACAGTTATAACACTTACCTGTGAACTTCTTTGCAATTTCCTTGCCCTTGGAGTTCACACTCAAAGTGTTATGCTTCTTCTTGTTCTTTGCCTCAGCAACATGAGCTTTGGCTTGACCAGAAGACATGGATGGCTTTCTTTCGGAGCGACGGTTGTCCTCCTCAATACGAAGACGGACTATCAAATCCTCCATCTTCATCTCCTTTCGCTTGTGTTTGAGATAGCTCTTGAATTCCCTCCACGAAGGAGGCAGCTTCTCAATCACAGCCGCAACTAAGAAAGATTCACTGAGCGTCATGCCCTCCTCTTCCATTTCAGAAACCAACATCTGTATTTCTTCCACCTGCGAAATTACAGTTTTGGAATCTAACATTTTATAGTCGAGAAATTTCCCAACTATCAACTTTTTAGTACCCGCATCTTCTGTGCGATACTTTTTATCTAAAGCCAACCATAAAGCTTTTGCAGTTTTAAATGTACAAAACACGCCATAGAGAGAATTATCTAGGCAACCCAGAATCAAATTCAAACAACAGAAGTTTGTGTATGCCCAGGCCTCTGCACCCAAGGCATTCTGCATATTCTGCTGTTGATCCTCCACAGGCTCAACCATAGGTGGATCCTCGCTGAGCATTCTGGCCAACCCCAACGCAGTGAGGTAGAACAACATCTTTTGCTGCCACCTCTTGAAGAAGCTTCCAGCAAATTTCTCCGGCTTCTCCACCTGAGCAGCAGTGGCAGCCGGATTCATTTGAGGCCCTCCAGTCGGTGCCAACGGAACCGCATTGAACTGTGGTCCGGTAGCAGCATTGTTTGCCCCTTCTGGTGCGGACACGGAGTGAGCACCATTGAAGCCGTGAACAGAGTTTGAGCTCTCGTTCTCCATTCCTGTTCAGTTTGATCAAAACGTAGAGATCAGAACAGTCACAGGTACAAGAATGAGTAGAAAGAGACTGCAAAACAGTACGAAACTGCCTTTGCGTAAATAAACAAAAAGGTACAGAATGTAATTGAATAAAATACGTCTTAAGATTGTTGGCACAATCAATCCTGTACCAAGACGCAGTCGTTCACTGTGTGCGTATGAAACAACAAAATAAATCAAACCCGAGGCGAGTCAAGGACTCTGTCCTTAAGACGTATTGCTCCGGTATACTGTGCCCAATCGGTACGAGCAATCGTCTCCCAGGATACAACGGGTACCTGTTCAGTTGAGCGGCACTGCTGAACTTGAACTCCTTCGAACTCTAGAGTGTCCTGACTTCTCCCAGACAATATGCAAGACTCACGTGCTACGAATGCAAAATGCTTTAATGCTTGATTGTGTTGTAAGTGGTGTAAATGAATGAGCCCTTAACCCTCTTTATATAGGGGAGTCGGAGGTACCGTAACCGTTGGATCAAAACCGAAGTTTAATTTAAGCCGTTGGATTAAAACCTCCTATCCAGATTAGGATGGTTTAATCTCAGCCTTTAGATCGAAGATAGATTAACAGGTTTAAACCTGGAACGTTGGATGGAAACCATATTCGGTTAAGCGGTTAAGACAGTTTAAATCTCGGCCGTTAGATTAAAGCTGCTTTACTCATCACCGTTAGATCACAACAGATGATCTTATCTTGAATGGAGGAGGATAGAGTTTTGATTCACATTTGAATCAAAACTGCTCAACAGACCCAATCTGCCTGCTGTCAGACTTCGATCGATCACATCGATCGATCGAAGTGACATCGATCGATCGATGTGATCGACTGATGTCTGACTGAGTACTTCAGTCGATCAACTTGATCGATCTAAGAGACATCGATCGATCGAAGTGATCGATCGATGTCCTCTGATCGTCTTTGATCGATCAATCCATCGAATGAAGCTCTCTGATCAACTTCGATCGATGACATAGATCGATCGAAGTGACATCGATCGATCGATGTCATCGATCGATGTCCGTCAGAAGCTTCTATGCCACGTGGACCCCTCCAACGTGGCATTCCTCCATATAGGTGACACGTCACCCATCCACAACATTTCCATCTACTTTGAGCATTAATTTCACATTCACCCAATACCATAATTGAGTGATTCCACATCCTAACATTAACTACTCGTTACGTAGATAATTAAGGATTCATTAGTTTTCGATTTCATTATCGGAAACTCATTAAGCTCAAACTACGTTGCTCAACCAAGTTTTGCAACACTCATTAATGGGCCAAAACCCAAATCTTCAATCTCCAACGATGGGCCAAAGCCCAACCTTAAATTCTCCAACAGCATTTTCCTGCTCTAAGACTCAAGTTTGAATTCTTGGTCAGGATAATATATATATCCTCTTTTTTTTCATTGATCGAAAGGTTAAATTTCTTCTCTTTGATGCAGACAGCTACTGCTGTATTTCTCCTGTTTGATGTTTTCATCTTATTCCCTTTTTCCATAGTTGTCTGCATCTCCTTCAGCTTGAACCACTGTGGCTTTGTCTTTCTTCCTTTTTCCCTCCTTACCTTCATATTTTTCTGCTTAACAGAAGCTCATGATTTATTCTTTTGCCTGAAACTGATTCGTGATGTAGGCGGTTTGTAAAGTAACCGCTTGCTCATTGGTTTGATAGATCAACCCGCAATCCATGATAAGTTTTTCCGAGTTAAATCCTTAAACTGTTTCTTAGCTACATCTACCTCGTTCAACGGACGGTTTACCGGTTCAAACTGTTTGACCGGACACAAATTTTATGGTTGTCATTCATCAACTAGTGACTCAATAAAATAATGACAAATAAATTTTATCTACATAGAATCAAAGGGGTGATTGGCCAAAACAAGAGGCTCATAAACTTCCAACACATTTCATTATTCAATAAACAACTAATCATACTTGGTAATTGATCATGGTAAAATTTGTGTTGACCAGAAAGTCAGACCAATTTTAACAATTATTCTTTTTGTCTTAAAAATCGTATGGTATGTTATTTTTTAATATAATGTAATTTACATTATCTTAAAAAAAATAAATATTTACAATATTTTTCTGTCTGAAATAGTCTTTTCTTAAGCTTCCTTTTCTAAATATGTGAGCTTTCCGAGGATTGGAAGTATCACAGTACCGTTCAAGTGCTTCGGAGCAAACATCTGTTGAGATAACCCTCTCCCCTTTCTGTAATGGCCATAGATCTAAAAGTTGTCTACAGGACATAGTCCGATGGAAACACACAAGGGGTTCACCTTGAAAAAGGAAGATTAGAAGTTCGAATTCCTCCGGGGGCATTTGTAAGGAATTCCATTGCTTGAGCTTCATAATAATGTACCCGTGTATATAACATGCCTTTTGTCTGAATCTATCAGGTTCCTAATTTACATCCCTATACTTCCTGTGTGACCAGATGTAAAATTCCTATAGAACCGGATGATAAACCATAATTAAATCATCTGTTAGTCAACAGTCAACGGTGTAATTCTAGTAGCTCAGCGCTCAAAGTACTGCAGTTCAGCAGTACAGCGTCCAAGCATGGCTGTTCAGCCTCGGCAGCACCTCAACGGGGCATCATGATGCCCTTATAACATCAAAGAATATGCCAGGTTTGCACCTCGGCACTAACTTCAGTTTATGTCCCAGTGTGGCACTTCAGACCACTTCAGCGGGGTAAGGCCAAGTCATGCACTTCGGCAAGGCCTAGTCATACACTACGCCAAGACTTGATCTTGCACTTCGGCAAAGTTCAGATGAGCACTTCGGTAAAGGAGCCCAACACAACATTATTTCGTGGGACCCTCAAGCAGATGTGCAGTTCAAATATAGTGAATACAGCGGGTTATTCTTTCTGAACACGCCAAAGTCACAACAGCAGGCCTATTAGTCATGTCAGCCGATCTATTAGTCACATCAGCAGACCTACAGCGTCCTAGGCTTTCTGCCCCAAGCAAACGTCTTATCCACTATCCACCATCAGAAGCTAAAGGCGGGAAAAGTCTATAAAAGCAAGGCAACCAGAACAAAGAAGGGGATCCGGAATTCAAACATTCACATTCTAAAGCAAATTCATGCACTTTGCTCCTCGGCATACACTGTGAGAAACTTCTAAACTCACCTTCTAAATTATAATCTCAGTGAGATATGACCCAAACTGACTTGAGCGTCGGAGGGTTTTTCCCGGAGCCAACCCCCCGGGACCTCTGACCTGTGCTTTCTTGTGCAGGATATTTTAGAGGTTATTCCAGCCACCATTTGAATTCCAGTTGACAACTCTTCAAGTTAACTGACGAAACTAATTTGAGGTCTTCTAGACCCTTGGTGAAGATCCGGCTTCATCACCGAAGGTGGCATGAACACTTACTGGTAGGGTACAACAACCTCATAGATCTAAAAGCTAGGAGGATGACATTACATGCTTCTCAGTAAATAAGGATAAATTTTTTTTTGCCTCTTAGTGCTTGGCATAATCGTCAATAACCCCCTTAATGATTAAAAATACACATTTACCTCCCCTAACGTTTGGACTAAAAGGTAAAATGACATTTTAAAATATAAAACCAAAACATTTTAAGAAAATGTCAAAAATATCCTCACCTTTTCACTATTCATCATCATCTCAACCCACAAAAAAGAAAAAGAATGCTAAATGGATGCTGAAGAAGAGGGAGAGCAAGAATGCAATCAAATATACACGAGCTGGACGGAGCCTCCACATGAGCAAGTCCTAAAGGTGTTTGCAGAGAAGGCTTTACCGGGCAATTTCTGAAAATTCCCAACCCTGCAAAAATATTATCATTCATATGAAAAATCAATAGAATTCTCTAAAACTACTAAATAAAATCATCGTGAAGTAGTTTTTTTTTTTTCAAGTGAAGGTGAAATCACTTTGCTGGTCTAGTGTGGCTAGTGTCTTGTCTGAGGAGACCTACTCGGAAATGGTGTATAGGGATTTCGAGCTGATATAAAAGTTCTGCTTTCTTTTTCACAGGCACGAGGAGTTGGGCAGCATTGGCAGCATTAAGTCTTAGTGTAGTTATTATTTTAAGATCCACAAATGGTGCCTATTTGAGCAAGAGCTCACTTTTGAGAGGTGTAGGACGGTGGCCGGAGGTGGTGGGTCGGAGAGGCAGAGGAAGGTTGGTGAGGAGAAGAGGAGGTTGTGGATTTCTTTGTTGAAAGAGGAAATTGAGGAAGATATCTATTCTTTTACTAGTTATAGCCCCACCAGAAGGCCTAAGAAGCGGCATAGGAATGTCCAGAAGCAGATTGATGTATGTTCTTGAAATGCACGTATGAAAGAAGAATAACATTAATAATTTCTTTGGTTAAGTGTTTTGCTCCGTCTTTTGGGTATTTGAGGTTTACGAGTCTTTTTTGTTTGATTCATGAATGTGTTCTGGCATTTTAGAGGGTCATACCTCAGTGACAACCATTTGAGCTTTTTTCTATGGGGATGCCCGCCAAGTCTGGTGGAGATTTAAAGAAGGGGCGGCTGGTGAGGGCGGAGAGGTGGGTGGCGGCTGCTGGAGGCGGGAGGGAGAGAGGAGCGACGACTGGTGGGTAAGAATTGATGGGAAGAAGATGAAGAGGGTAGGGGTAAATGTGTATTTTTAAACATTAAGGGTAGGGGTAAATGTGTATTTTTAAATAGGCAATTCATATTATATATATTTAAAAAATATTTTTTAATTAAATCAAGGGGGTAATGGTGTATTTTTCAAACATCGGGAGAGGTAAATGTGTATTTTTAAACATTAAGAGTGTTATTGGCGATTATGCCAAACACTAGGGGGCAAACGAGAATTATCCCCGGTTTGACATAACTTAAAAAGGGGGAAAAAGTCATTCATGAAAAACAGGAATGGTTCTTGACAAACTTGTTGCACATAAATATAATGTAGGCCAGGATACATGTCCACTATAAAATGTTGGATTAAACCATTGTGGACATTGTGGCAAAGTGAAATGGGACAGAACATTGTGGCAAAGTGAAACACTTCCTCACACTCGATAATACTTCTTGTCGTAGTTTTATAATCCTATTTCAGAAATATGAATTCTTATAAAGTAGGGTGCTTGAATATATTAATTCTATCTATATACAATAAATACATTCAAGTATTTGATTTGAGATAATTTAGGTTGAGATAAGATGTGATACCTTGATTTAAGGCAATCACATCTCAATTATATCCTCTAACGCTCCTCATCAAGTTGAGCAGTGGGATCTCCAACATCCAACTTGCACAATATAGAACCAAAGACCCTTCCGGTGACTGCTTTTGTAAGGATATCCGCTAACTGATCTTTGGAGCATATAAACGGAAGCTTCACAATACCACCTTCAATTTTTTCTTTGATAAAGTGTATGTCTACTTCAACATGTTTTGTAGCGTCTGTCTACTTCGACACATTTTGTCCGATCGTGCTGAACTGGGTTCCTAGAAATACTAATGGCTGCTTTGTCATCGCACCTCAACCACGTCAGAAATGTAGGTGGAAAACCAATCTCAGTCATCAACTTTTGTATATATAGAATCTCAAATTTTCCTTTACCAACGCCCTTGATTTTTGCCTCAAGCACTTAATAGCGCTACTACCTTCTACTTTTTGCTTCCCCGAGTCATTAATTGCTCCAACTAAAGCAAAATACCTTGAGATGGACCATATATTGTTCGGATTTTCTGCCCAATTAGCAGCAGTGAACACCTCAATGTCTAGATGCCTATTTTTTCTAAACAAAATGCCTCTATCTGGTGTGCCTTTTAGGTATCGTACTAGCTCCATCACTGCCTCCATGTGTTCTTTCTGAGGTCGAATTCATAAACCGACTCATGACCCCAGCTGTACATGCGACATCCGGCCTCATGTATGACAAATATATCATCTTCTCTACTAGTCTCTAGCACTGTTATTTTTCAGCTGGTATATCGTTCCGATTATCTAGAGTTGATGATTAGTCACTAGGCTTGCAGTCTACCATGCTAACGTATGTAAGTAAGTCCAGTATGTACTTTTGCTGAGACTATGTAAATTCTCTTTTTGAGTGAAGTACCTCAATCCGAGAAAACAGATTCTCCCGATGGTGGGTAATCTCTTCATCGTCGTCTCCTGTTATAATCATGTTGTCCACATAGATTATCAGACAAGTCACCTTCTCCTCTCACTTCTTGAAAAATAGTGTATGGTCTGTGTTATTCTATTTGTACCTGTACTTCTTCATATCCACGTAGAATCGCTCAAACCAAGCACGGAGAGCCTGTTTAAGTCCATAGAGAGCTCGTTTGAGTCTACGTACTTCACCCTTTTTTAACTCTGCAGAGAACCCTGGCAAAACTTCCATAGATACTTCCTCTTTCAAGTCTCTGTGTAAGAAAACATTTTTTGCTGAGAAATATGTTTAGACAATGTTCAAAATTATGATTTTAAGTTTTACATATAATAAAATAGAGTATTTTACCTCACTAAACATACCAAAAACCTTAATGATACGACACGAAATGTTATCGTCTCATATAACCAGAAAATAAGAGTTACAACTTCATTCTTGATGCATTTTCAACATACACGAGTCTGCCGAAATGGAGTTGTCGAAAAATTTGTCAAACTGCTGAAAGACGGATACAGGTCTCGACCAATTTAATCCACTTCAACCGTAACTTTTCAACTTAAAACTTACTAAAGTCAAAATTTGAGTGCTGAAAACATCACAGAAAACTATAAAAGGTAAATTTTGCCAAAACCCACGAAGAACATTTGGTGATTCCCAATTGCCAGCATGGAGAACTGGGAGAGGATATCACATGCTGCCATAAAATGCCATCTATGTATGTACGGCAGGACACTAGAATACATCATAAAAACATGTCAAAATCACTGATATGTTGCACGCCTGGAATTAAGTATGCATGACAACCAAAATGGTAGAACTATACAACTTAAGAGTATAACACCATTGACAACTGTCAAGCAGTATACTTTATTTTGAATTCTTCTTTCTTAATTGTTTTACACGAGGAAACACATCTATTCACAACTCTACATATGCGCTCTGCTCACCATCTGAAAACAGATATTGGCTCTATGTAATGTATGGTTAATGACCTATCTTTTACTATAAAACAAGCGGATGGTATTAATGTCTGCAATCAAACCCAAGCCATCACATCGGAGTGTATTATGTGCATTCAAGTATGGCCCCGGTATGATTGAATCCACAAGATACTTGCAACACACTTACATTCTGCTGAAATTCGATAAGTGCAGGTTCACTGCAATCAACATCACTGCCATGACCCTGGGTAGGAATCATTAAGATACGTATCAGGCAAAGGATACAAAATTATTGGATATTCAAGTACCTAAACAACATGTGACAGCCTAAAGCATACATAACAATGAAACCAAAGAAATGACGGAAAATTTACTAACAAAGCACATAGAGGCGTCGAAACACCCCTAATAAGACCAGTGGAAGCAATAAAAAATCTGCCACATCAGATTCGATTAATGCATCCACCACATATCATGAACAAGGTGCACGCTCTCTGTGGTTAGTTTGGAGGAAAAAATTGTGAGAATTAGATTCCTTGCATCCAGAAGATAAAGTTTTTACAGATTCATGTGGCAGGATATAGAAATCAGCAGCTAAATTCCTCACATCCAGAAACACAGAACTAGAATGCTGTCGTTACCGGAGAATTTCTAAGAATTCTTCTTTAATGATAGAAGATAGGATTTGATTAGATATAATTATCTAAATCATAGAGACAAAATATTAGAGAATCACATCTCAACTGTAATTGTGTCAATCAAATATATAAGGCCTCTATAATGAATACGAAATCAATGAAAAACATTTTCATTTCAAACAAGTATGGTATCAAATCAGTATTAGATCTGGAACCATAACGTTTTCATCATCGTCTCGATACCTTTCTGAGCGAACTACCAAGACCAAAACAATAGGGATGGCAATCTCAGACACGACATGAAAACACGACCCGAACCTGACACGCTCTTCGCGGGTATGGGTATGGCCTTGGCAGGTTTCGTGTACAAATCGGGTAGGACCTGAAGTTACCCGCTAAGAGCGGGTCGTATCCAGATATACCTGAGGGTTACCCATTTACACCCGCCATACCCGATTTTTTTAAAATATATTTTAAATATAAATTATAAATTAATAAAGTAAAAAAAAACTCATACCTAATAAGTAAAAACCTAATCCAATTTCCCCCATTTCATTCCCTATTTCCCTCCTTGGATGCCCCGCCGCCCTCCTTCCTTCTTAGTTCTTCTATTCCCCTCTGCAAAATGCAAATGTTGCAAATGCCCTGACCTCCGCCGCCGCTACCCCCCATAAGCCATAACACATCATTTTGTTGACTTGCTACTGTTAACTGGTGAGTACTCTTGTTATAGCAATAGTGCCAACCACTTACGGTCGAATTTAGCACCTTCTGTATCTGGAAGTTCGTCATCTCCAATGTTCAAATATTGAAGTCTTCTGTGCTGGGATAATTGTAACTGCAGTCTGTTCCTCACCTCCACAACTTTCTTTTGAGCGTTGAATCCAGTTTACTCTTATTACATGCATATCAACTATTAGCTTTGAGCATCATGACAACCGAGTATGCATTGTTGTCATTGCATATTGGTTCATCTGATTATCCAAAGAGCAGATTCTCAAATATAGCAAGAAATCATGATAAATGTTTTCACGTAGCCTCTTCTACATGTATGGTTAGGTACATAAATCATGTACTAAATTGAGCTTGGTGTAAGAGTTTTGCGTGTACCAAGATGGCCAGGCTGGTCCTTGTCTAAGATATAGTGTGATCTTAACAAATATCTGTTTGAATTTTTTGCTAGGAAAAAGGCCCGCGGGTCTCATATTTCCTCATAGAAATCGGTATATTTAGGTCTATGACAATTCCTGAAAAATACACGAAACCTGAAAATACCTAAAAATTATATGAAATAATCCGTACACGACCTGAAATATTTGTACTTGTCAAATTCGTGGGTATACCCGATACACGACACGAAACCTGACACGTACATGTTTGAGTATCTACTTCCATACACGCGAAGCAAACGGGTAAGGTATGGGTCTGATACCTTTATACCTGATACCCGAAAAACACGAAACACCCCTACAAAACAGCACCTGAAAACCAACCCAACAGCACCTCAGCCATACAAAACCAACCCAATGACAACGAGCCACAATCAAACAACCAACAAAAGAATCATGTCAAATTCCAACAAGAGCTTAGAAAGCCAAACAACTCAAAACGCAAACGTCCCTAATGCCGTAATATGGGAAATAACTTGCCAATTGCAAAATAGTCTCGGACCAAACCCAAACCACATTGAAGGCGTACGCCACCATCCGATGGAAAGCCGCCCAGATACGGTTACTCAAATAAATCTCTTCAGATAAATTAGTAGCATCATCAGAGATAAGCCTTGATTTGTCGACCAAGACACTGGAGAACGAGGAAAAAACGAACTAAATCGGATAGCCAGAGTGGAACAATGGAAGGGAGGCCACCAACATCAGCGACAGCTTTCAAAAAGAGAACGACAGCGGTGGTGCAAGGGTCCAAAAAATGGAGGCCGCAAAATTGATTGAAAAAAACCAACAGATTGGTGCTGAAACCAAGTGATGAGAGCGGGAGGCTAGTGGCGTCAACACAGAGGCCAGTCCGGCAGCTACAACGGAGGTAGCAATGACAACTTGGCATGTGAAAGGACAAAATGAAGAGATCAGGGGCGGTGATATAAAGGGGAAGGAGATGGTGGAATAATTAAAGGAGGTATCAGAGTTAAGGAATTAAATCCCAACCCACAACTTTTTTTATTCTGAATATTCCCCACAACAAGTTTTAAGTCCTGTAAATCTGTCCTCCCTCCACTTTTGAATTCCGCAAATGACCCTAAAATTTTTAAATTCGGTAAATCTGCCCTAGAAGTCCGTTGATTTTACACATTTGCCTCCAAAATTTGAAAAATTTGCATACTTGCCCAAAGCCTATTAGACCCGGTCTATGGCCTCTAAAAATATATTTACAAACAACAAATGGAATTTTGATTGCAAAGCCACAGACGCCATAGTCACGATCCTAAAGACTTCCTGGACTTATCCACCCAAAAAATCTCACATTGAAACAGCCAACGGGAGTTAGTCGAAGTTCAGGAAGGGGGGTCGATTGTATTTTCACCGCATATGAAACTAAAAATTGCCTCAATGTTCCTACTTTGTCTTCCAAGTTACTCTCCATCAATCAAGTGACAAGAACTTAATTGTGTGGTGCTGATGTATCCCAATTTTTGTCTTTTGTAGGACATTCTCACGAAGAAAATCATTAGACATGGGACTGGCACGGAGGCCTTTATTATGTTGATGAGGTGACTTACAAGGGTCATATCATGCTTGCATACTGAATGGTCAACAGAAGATGGTTATGGCACAGACGCTTGGGTCATCCGTCTTTTTGGTACGTCAAACTCTTATCTCCGAAACTCTTTGCAATTAATCTCACCTACTTAACATGTGAAACATGCATTCCTGCTAGACTCATAGAACTGCATCCCAACCAAATAACACGTGAGTCAATTTTATTTTCTCCTTAGAACATTCCAATGTATGGCGACCAGCCCCCGTCTCTAATCATAGTCGTTTCAATATTTTATGTAACTCATACATGATTTCTCTCGCATAACAAGGATATATTTCCTAAAAAACAAATCTAAATTGCCTGAGAAATTTTTTCACTTCTAACAAATGATTCTAACTTAATTCCACACTACTGGTGCTACTAATCTTGAGAATACAAATGAACAGCATGTTGAGAATTCAGGTGAACAGCAAGCATTTGATCTACCACCACGAAGGAATAGAAGAATATCCCTAATCTACACTCATTAGAACATGTGTCCAGAAACTCCAGGTACCCAGTCAACATAATCTAGGGAGACATGCAGATAGTGCACGTGCTTTTTTGACAACACTTTTATCAGAATCTATCCCAAATATAACACTAAAAGCAAGCACGATAGCAGAATGGTGAAATATTATGAGTACGGAGATGGAAGCCCTATAAGAAAATGAAACGTAGGAAAAAATATATTACCAAAAGTAAAAAAAAGTTGGTTGTCGGTAGGTGTTCACCATTAAATACAAAGCAAATTGCACTATTGAATGGTACAAAGTAAGATTGGTTTTTAAAGGATATACTCAGGCGTATGACATTGATTATTTAAAGACCTCTCTTAAACAAAGATTGATACCATTAGGGTGCCTTTCTTGATAGCAGCAAATAGAAACTGGCTGCTTTGTCACTTCGCCGTAAAAAATGATTTCTTACATGGAAGCTTAAAAGAAAAAGTATATATGGAAGCACCGTCAGGATTTTCAGCAGAGTTCACACAGAATGAAGTATTTAGACTAAAAAAACTCTTTATGGCTCAAACAATCCCCACGTGCCTGGTTCGAAAGTTCACGTTGGCCATAAAACAGTATGAGTATAAATAAAGTAATGTAGATCATACGTTGTTCTTCAAGAGGAGAGTTGGTGACATGTTTGATAATATATATAGACGACATAATTAAAACTGAGGATGACCAGAAGGAGATTGCTCAACTTCGAAAAACTCTGTTTACAGAATTTGAGATGAAAGATCTAGACGGTTTGAAGTAATTTCTAGGGACTGAACTCCTTCGCTCAAAAAGATAACTCTTCACATCCCCACGAAAATACACACTGGATTTAATGACAGAGGTTGGGATGGTGAACTGTGAGACCAACGATTGTGAATCACCGGCTCCATATAGTGGAAAGAGGTACGCTAACCGACAGAGAGTAGTACCAGAGATTAGTGGGGAAGTTAATATACTTGTCCGACACGAGACCTAATATCTAGTCACCTCAGAAAGAACACAGAGACAACGATAAGGATAAAACAATACTTAAAGGACACTCCAGGTAGGGACGCTCTGTTCGGAAGGAATAGACATCTAGATATTTAGGTTTTTATTGATGGTAATTGAGCGGAAAACCCAAATGATAGACGGTCTACTTCATGGTACTTTCCCTTGGTTGGAGAACATGTAGTAACATAGAGGAGCAAAAAAACAGAAGGTAGTAGCATTGTCAAGTGCTGAGGCAGAGTTTAGGAGAATTGTAAAGGGTGTTATGGAGGTTTTGCAGCTGAAGAAGTTGATGCATGAGAATGGGTTTCCACCTAGACTATCAGTTCAGTTGATGTGCGATAATAAGGTAGCATTAGCATTTCTGAAAATTTGATGCAGCATGACCGAACCAAACATGTGAAAGTGGCTAGACATTTCATTAAAGAGAAAGTTGAAGAGGATATCATCGAACTTCCTTCGTAACGTCCGAAGATCAGTTGGCAGATATCCTCACGAAGGCAGTCACCGAATCTTTAACTCAGCATTGTGTAAGTTGGGTATTAGTGATCTCACTACTCAACTTGAAGGAAAACGACAGAAGATATGACTTAATTAGATATGATTATCTAAATCATGGATATGTGATATTAGAGAAACATTTCTCAACTGTAATTGTGTCAATCAAATAGTTTCACATTTATAGCACATAGTTAAAAATACTATATATAGGGCCTCTGTACTCAATACGAAATCAATAAAAACCATTTACATTCCAAACAAACATCTAAGAATCATCATGATGTCCGGACCACCTTGACTAAATCTTATTTCTTATCGCTTTAAATGACGTATGCGACAGGTTACGGGACAAACATATAAAGCCAAGCCATAGAGAAACTAATCAGATAAGTTTGCGGCTTTAGAAGTTTGACGAATACTACAAAGCAATTTATACGACTAATGATAATACATTACAGGTGCTTAGTTAAAGAATATCTTTAAATATGGGTGAACCTATAGACAGCCAATTGACACAAGGGGAGAAAAAAAAAAACCACCATGCACAGCAGCCATGGGACGGATGCTCTTTACACTTCTAAGACAAGGGTGATTCAATTCATTTGCTTATTATTCAGCCACGAAATCAAAATTCATACAGCATCGTGCAGCAAGGTTGTTATAATTGTGTGACATTTATGGTATAAGATACCAAGTTAAATACGCAACTGAAGGTTAAAACAATTCATGAAGATTTCTCAAATCTGGAAGAGAAACGTATGTGCTTGTGTACACCTAGCAACAAAAAATACAGTAAAAAATCTTACTTGAAACTTACACTACAAAAATTAAGAATTTAAAACCTCAGTTCTGGTGTAATCAATCCTTCACTGAAGTTGCAGAAGAACATCGCAAATCAAAGTACAAAAGGAGACAGCAACTTTTTATGGGTGAAATATATATTAAAAAACGGAAAACAAATACAAACCAATTGTCCACCAGAAGAATATCCATCCACAGAAAAGGTTCCATGTGAGCCTCCCCAGCCCCAGCTGTAAACTCTGCCACCTGATAAGAGCAATTAAATGTGGTTACTGAGAACAAAATTCTGGAAAGCAAGCTAAGAAATTCCACTGAGCAACATAGCCAGTCAAGGAACCCTGAACCCTTACGTATATGGCCAAGGTTCTGATAAACCTAAACTGGGAGATTATGGAAGTTGAGAAAAGAATATTCAATCTAAGTATTACATGTACAAGATGAGCCTTTTATATAGGTTGTTAAGGCTGTCAACAGGATCTTAACGGCTAATAGCTACTATCAGCTAACGGCTTTATTGAATACAATGGTCCTTTAGCCTTTTTACTATTATACCACTGATATAGTGGTGTTTATGGTTATACATGTAAGCTAAACTAGTATCCTTCTAAGTATGTACATTGTATAGTATATTAGTGAGTGTACAATGGTGTTTTTATATATACAGTGTATGTTTTTATCACATATTTCTACACACTCTCTCAAACTTGGTGTATATGTTCACACAACCAAGCTTAACAGCAATTTGATCGTTTGATAATACATGCTTCATCTTTATAACTCTGTCTTCAGTCTTCTCCTTTATGAATATCAATCTATTTCAAAATGCTTGGACTTATCATGTCAACCTGGATTCTCTGCATACTTATTGCTGAAACATCGCCAAAAAATATTTGAATTGGCAACTCAAATGGTTGTTTGAGATCTTTGAGAACCCTTTTCGTCAACAAGCATTCACAAAGTCCCAATGCCAAAGCTTTCAATTCTGCCTCTGCACTATTTTGTGATACAATTGGATAACTCTTACACCTCCAAGTGACAAGATTGCCCCACAAAGAGGTGTCACACCAAGTAATTGATCTTATATCTTCTTTTGGTTCAGCCAGTCTGTATCAATGAATACCTTGACATTCCTCTCCTTATGTTTCTGAAAATATAATCCCTGTCCTGAAGCCGTTTTTAGGTAACTGAGAATCTTTAAAGCAGTCTTGAGGTGTTCACTAGTAAGATCATACATGAAATGACTCACAAAACTAACCGCATAGTATATAACAGGCCCAGTGTGTGATAAACATATCAATTTACACCAATTTTTGATAACTAAGTTTACCTGTAGGTGTTTTATCCCAACAATCATTTGGTTTATGTCCTCAACTTCAGAAGGAGCATGTTTGCACCCACTCATCCCGGTTTTCTATAGTAAATCCAATATATACTTTCTCTGCGATATGCACATCTATTCCGGTGTTCTTCCTACTTCCATTCTTAAAAAATAATTAAGTACCCCCAAGTCCTTAATCTCAAATTCAAAAGCTAACAATTTCCATATTAATGTTATAACTTTTAAGTCATTTCCTGTAAGAACTATATCACCTGCATAAACAATAAGGATTGTAATTCCCGCCATCTCTGAATTTTTAATAAATAATGTGTGATCACTCTGAGCCTGTTTAAATCTATGTCTGAATTTAGTGAATTTTATAAAATTGCTTTAGCCCATACCGTACTTTTTTTAGTATGCTCATTAAGTGATTAGTTGCATCATCATTAAGAATTGGAGGTATGTCCATAAATGCTTCTTCATGTAGATCCTCATTTAGAAAAGCATTCTTAACATCTAGTTGCACTAATTGCTAGTCAAGATCAATAGCTATTGAAAAATTTAATCTAATAGTAGTTAATTTTGCAATAGGAGCAAATGTTTCTAAATAGTCAATTCCATAAGTGTGTGTGAACCTTTTTGCAACTAGCCTAACCTTATACCTGCTTATTGAGCCATCTGTGTTATACTTTATAGTAAACACCCATTTACATCATACAAATTTGATAACTGGGATGACGGGTACCACTTCTGGAGTGTCATTCTTAATAAGAGAAATACTCATAAACAGCAATTTTCCAATGAGGTATCATAAAGGCCTCTTGAGCAGTTCTTGGAATACTTTGATTATCTAAAAAACTAGTAAAAGCTTTAACCTGAGAAGTGAGTCTGTTATATGCCACAAAATTCTACAAGGGGTGCTTAGTGCACTCTCTAATTCCCTTCCTAAGTGGTATAGATCTCTCATCCACTATAGGTTCTGAGTCAGTATAACCCTATGCTTCTACAGAATGTAGGGTTTTCTCTGACTGTGTATGTCTTCTTGAGTATACTCTGGTAATAAGCAAATTAGTCCTAGTTAGTTACTCAGGGTTTCTAGTATTAATTCTAATACTGCTCCTCACAATTTCATCTTCTTTCTCTATGTGGAGATCTCTCCTAGTTCTCAAAGGAGTTTACCTTACAATATCAATAATACTACAAAACCTTTCTTGACTTGGTGCAACATTATCTAAGTTAAGATTCTTCGGATAATAAACATGCTTTTCCTCAAAGGTTATATCCAATGTAACATACATTTTCTGACTAGTTGGGCAGTAACATTTATAGCCTTTTGTGTATCAAATACCCAAGAAATATGCACTTAATTGATATATGATCTAGCTTACTTTTCAAGTGTGACTGGATGTGAACATAAGCAGTGCATCTAAATAGTTTCAAGGGAAGGACAGATAGTAGATTTCTATTAGGAAAGCATGCCAACAAGGCCTGTTTATTAATAAGATGAGGTTAGCAGTTCCTCCCACATTAGAATTTTGAAACATTCATAGAAAACAAAATAGCTCTGATAACTTCCAATATATGCCAATTCTTCCTCTCAGCAATTTCACTTTGCAGTGGAGTTTAAACACAGGAGGTTTGATGGCATATTTCACGTTCTATCATGAACTCTTTAACTGTTTATCAAAATATTCTGCTTTATTATCTGATCTTAAAGTCTTAATAGTGATTCCAAACTGGGTTTTAACTAAGCTGATGAAGGTTTTAATGATCTGTCCTAAGTCAGACTTATTTTTCATCAGATACACCCATGTTATCTGTGTGCGGTCATCAACGAAGGTAACAAACCACCTAGTACCATTGACATTGGCATTTAGAAGGTCCTCATATATCTGAGTGTATTAAGTTAAATGGTTTAGTAGGTTGATAGATCTTGACTGTATAGCTTCCTTTAGTGTGCTTAGCAAGTTGACATGCTTCATAGTTGATGTCTTTAAGATTAACTTTTATAAGTAAGTATGGCATAAGCCTTTTCATGTATACAAAATTAGGATGCTCTATCATATTATGCCAAAACAAAACTTGATGTTGTTCTGAACCTACATTGGTACCATTACACGAACACAACTTAGGTTGTTTACATGAATAAGACTTAAACTGACCTCCACTTGATTCTTCTTCTTCACCTTGCAAAATGAAGAGTCCATTAAGTCTTTTACCACTATCAATCGTTTCCCACAAGGTTTTTTCCTGAAACTAACGTTTAGAAGATGACAAACAGTCAAAAAGTTGCTATCATATGTTATCTTGCCTACTGAGATTAAGTTACATGTTAAAGAATAAACATATAAAACATTGTACAGGTTGAGCTTCTCTTAGATAGTCTAACTAAACACCTCTCCCGGTTATACCTGTAAATATATTCCATTAACAATCTTTACTGATTTGGAATAGTGAATAACTCAAATTGAAATAAGATATCCTTATAGTACGTCATGTGATCATAGGCTCCTGAATCAATGATCCACGAGTGAGACTTAATGCTAAGCCAAAGTAGCCTGGACTGGTATGGACTATGAGGCTTGGTGTTGATTCAGCAGCTACCACAAAGCTTCTACCAGATTTTGAGAGGGCAAACAATAGATTGTCTTGGTACTCCATGATTGTTGAGATTTGCTGGATTAGCTGCATAGGAAATATTGGGCCTCCAAAGATTGTTTCTTGACAAGTTGGGCGTTCAAGGATTGTTTATGGTTTGAAGGAATTGTTTGCCCTTGGTTGCTCTCGCTATAGTTTTCAGTAGTCTTCAATTGAATGACCAATCTTTTTTGCAGAATTTATATGATGGTATGTCATCTTGCTCGCCAGGTGACCCTGCTCTCCTGAAAACAAGCACAGCTACTTGTGTTTCATTAGAAATAGAAGATTGAGTGGTATAAGTTACAGGCATATTAGAGATTTTTCTGTCAACAAAGCCGATCCCTTTCTAGCTAAATTGAGTAAGCTTCCCATCACTAGTTTGTTCCTATCCTCCTCATGCCTAATCTCAGGAAAAAAAAGAAATATTTAGACTTGGTAATGAATTAATACCAAGTATCCTTCTAACAACATCAAAGTCTTTATGTAATCATGATAGGGAAATAAACGTAAAGAAAGATCTTCCTTTAACTCCAATAGGATCTTCTCTTCAAGATGGTAGAATCACAAAAAGTTACTCTTCCTTGATGCCAAAATGACGTGAAGATTGCCTAAGCACAGCTCGCTCAATAGAACAACAATCACCAAGCAAGTTTCCCCTCTAGGATGTTTAATCTACCTAGCATATGGACTAATACATTCAAGGATGTTCAGATCTTGAATGGAACCTAACCTAGATTCAAAGAAATAAGTTGCACAAGCTTTGAAAGAAAAGATTTTTTCATAAAAGGAGTTCTTAAGGGAGTACACGGCTATTGCCTTTTATAGGCAAGTCTAAGCAATAAAATATATTAAACAACCTGATATCTAACCAATAGAAAGGTCTCCTTGAGTTGAAGTAAGCTTTAGAGTGAAGATTTGATGATGGAGGTGCTTGTTGCCTTGGTTTAGTTTCAGCCGATTGCTTCCTTTGTTTGCAACTTGATTTTCTTTTGGTTCAATCACATTCCAACCTTCTCCTTCCTTGTGAAGATACCTTAGAATGTGTAGAATAAGCTGCTTAAGGCCCTTTTTGATGTGTGGTCGAAATTGAGGCTAAAAAGGCAAGTTGGCCAAGTTGGTGCAGGCTGGCTAGTTTGTCTTCAAGGAGGTGATGGATCTATTTGCTTGGCCTTGGGACCACTCCAACCAACCTAGTAGCTTACTAGACATCTGAAACAAAGTGGTAATGTAGCTGGTTGGTGCAAAAGTCGTCCAAGAAGCTTTGAGAGAACAGCTGCTTGACAATTTTTGTGGTCCAAACTGTTTTGCATTATATGAAGCCCTTCCACTCCGATTCAGCAAAAGTGGTATTCACCAAAGATTGTAGATATAAAAAGATCTTTAATTTAGGCTTTTGGATCATCTGATTTGGAGCTGGGATGAAGGAGATAAGACGTCTTGAAGATTGATGTGCTTCCGGGTGTGGACCTTTGAAGCAAGCTAGTGACTAAGCAGCTTCATCTTCTTGGTGCGGTTTGAGCTTGATAATGGACGAATCTGAGAAAGTGAAAAACACCAAAATCGTAGCTTAACTTCTTAGCTTGAAGCTCCAACTGGGATCAAGTGAATCCAGACTGTGGTTGGGGAGATATGATCCAAATACGGTGATTGCTCACAATTTGGTTCTTTCAGCAACTTTCCAATTTTGCCCTCCAAACGTTTCCTTGGCTTTAAGTCCAACTTGAACAACCTAAAATGACTTCAAATGAGCACAAACAACATATAACATAGTACAACATACCTAGGTTCTATTACACAAGATAACAAAATGAAAAAAAAACTAATTTAATATGGGAAGATGTAAACAACACTCTCAATACTACTTATATTACAAAGGTTCATCATTCCCTACACTCTTTAAGTTGCGGTAACAAGATACACCCAATGGGGTTCTTCAAGTCCTGGTTCATCTTGTACATGTTTGTAGAGGAAGGTTCCCACCTCTTGCCCCAGTTTCTTGGCCACGCTTCTTATAATTGGTCCTTTGTCTTGCATGAGTGTTGGCTCAGGTACATTGTCTTCCTCTTGACCATGATGTTAGTCAGGGACTACATCAAATCCTGTCAAGAACTTGAAAACTATTTGGTTTTAGTAATTTGTTTGTACAGTTGGTCATCAGCTTGACAATGCCAGTTATGTATCTCAAAAAGAACAATTTGATGCCAGATTTTAGTTAGTTGACTGTAATACTTGTTCACAGGTAAGTCCCCTGTTTAATGTCTTGAAGCTACGCTTCCAACTCATATAACTCTGAAGTGTTATCCTTCTTTGAGTACATTTTTCTTGCAGCCTTACATATCTCAGTTACAATAGCATAGAGTATGAAATTAACATTTGTTTCCAAGTTCATTGACTCTATAAGCCATGACATAATCATGAATTTTCCTGCCTTCCAGGTACCGAACCTAGGTTCTGTAGGACTAGGAGTGGTTACCTCTCCAAATAGATAATCCTTTTTACCCCTTTCTGTGACATACATTTCAACTATACTGATGTATAACAGGTAGTCGTTTCCATTTAACTTATGATTGGTGATCAGTATTGAAGCTCTCTCAAAAGAATTTGTGGCACTAAACCCTCCCCCTGAAGTTTCAAGGGTGGAGACTGCCTCTGTCTTTCCAATAGTTAAAGCCGTATTTACTATACTTTCTTAACAGAAATGAGTAACAGAGAATATAGACTTTCGTAGCTCTGATAACATATGGAAGTTGATGAAAGAATATTCATTCAATCTAAGTATTACAAGTACAAGATGAGCCTTTTATATAAGATGTTTACAAGGACAGAGCCTGGCCACAGGATCCTAACGGCTAGTAGCCACCATTCGCTAACTGCTATATTGAGTACAATGGCTCTATAGCCAGAATTTGTGGCACTAAACCCTCCCCCTGAAGTTTCAAGGGTGGAGACTGCCTCTGTCTTTCCAATAGTTAAAGCCGTATTTACTATACTTTCTTAACAGAAATGAGTAACAGAGAATATAGACTTTCGTAGCTCTGATAACATATGGAAGTTGATGAAAGAATATTCATTCAATCTAAGTATTACATGTACAAGATGAGCCTTTTATATAAGATGTTTACAAGGACAGAGCCTGGCCACAGGATCCTAACGGCTAGTACCCACCATTCGCTAACTGCTATATTGAGTACAATGGCTCTATAGCCTTTGAACTATTATACCACATATATAGGTGGTGTTTACAGTCATACATGTAAGCTATACTAGTATTCTTTTAAGTATTTCTATTGTATGTGTATGTGTAGATGAACAGTGAGTATATTGTAGCAGTGAGTGTACAGTAGAGTTTTTATATATACAATTTATGTTTCTATGACATATTTCTGCATATAGTAAAGACCAACAGATCAATACTAATAAAAGTCATGCATATCTTGCAGATGGTTACTTTCTGATGCAACTTAAAAAAAACAAAATAAAGTAGATTAAGCATATTCTACAGTGAGATCACCATATGCACAAGCAAGTGTAACGAAAAAAAGAATATAGTAATTAATTGTGTAAAGGGAAAATTATATTTTCCCCTCTCCTGAAGGTTTGGCAAAATACACGCGAGATCTCCTTTAGTTTGTTTTTCAACTTTTATCTCCTCTGTGTTTTTAGGCTTAAGGATACCGGTCAATTTCAAGTCGAATCTCAGGAAATATCATCAATCGACTAATATACACAATGAAAATTAGGTCAAACTTTCCTCCTTTTTCCGTCAACCGTCTAAATTATGTTTAGCTCGTCAAAAGTTTATTGTTACTCTGAAATTTTGGCATAAGTCATACTTTACAAATAATTCAGCGATTTGTCATTGTTGCTTCAAAAACAGAAACTCCTAATGGTTTAATCATTTACTTGATCCTAAATTACACATCATTAACAAAAGATACGGAGTAGGCCCACAATAACCTAAATTTCATTTTACCAAAATAGCTTATTACATATTTACGAACACAGACATGGGGAAAAAATATTGAAGGCATAATCGGTAAAAAGGATCATCATCTAACTGTCAGGAATGTGCCAGACATGAATGATAACATCAAATTAAGAGTTCATGAAGAAGAAATATGTCTGCAATTGTAAATGATATACCAGCAAGAATTACTTACAAAAAAAAAAAGATATACCAGCAAGAATTCCTTACCACAAACTGCTGCAGTGTGCTTCCACCCGCAAGATACCTGAAACAATGAAGCAGCAACCTGTAACAGTATCTGATAATGGATCTTACACTTCTACTGCAAGTGAGAGAGAGGACAAGATGTTGAAAGATGAATGACTAGTGTAATGTCTGAATGTATAAATTATTCTTCTCTTTACAAGCTTAAGCTCTCAGATGAGATGACAAATTGACGTGGTATCAAATCAAGAGATCATGGGTTCGAAGCAGGAGATCCGGGTTTGAATCCTGCTCCCCAGCAAAAAAAAACTCTATTGCTACTACCTGCTATTGCTGCTTCCACAGTCTGCTAGCACTGTTAAACGTGTAGTCAGTCCACACATGAAAGGACGTGCTATGTCTTTAAATATATAAATTATCCTTCTCGCTAAATGCGTAAGTATTTATATGAGATGGTAATTTTACAAATCGAAAAATATCATCTTACAATTGTAAAATTTCTATATAATTCCCCAAGTTTCCAATGAAGGATTGTTATGATACTGTCAAGACAAGCGGAACCACTAACTGCACTTCTAACAGTTCCCCTCAATCATCAATTACGAAAGGCTACAGAATCTTCTAAAGGGCACATCTGGAGAACACACAAAAAAAACACACACACACCCCCACCCACACACACAATGCGGTAGTAGTAACGAACAATTATCCAAGTCTTACAAAGGTGGATAACTGCCTGGCACTTGGATAATCAAAGAGAAACACCATTTCTCTGCTGTATGGGCAACAGGATCCAGAACTATACTGAGACAGCCTTAGATCACCCATTTGCTTCAGGGGAGAATACTCTGGAAACACGTCTTTTTGTCCCCTTCTACACCACCCACAAAGTCTGCGCAAGCACTCAGTGCCTTATGCACCTCAAGAAAAGCAGGATCACTATATTTGCCCGGCGACAAACTAGTGGGGCTTGCTTGAACAAGCAAACCCACCAAAGTCAGCACCTCAACATTAAATTTTTGGTGACGCGTGGAGCTAAATGAAGACTTGGCAATAAAAAAGCTAAAATATACTTAAGCCCCGGACGACCATGTTGCATACTGATAAATACCATAGCCGAGGGAAGGTTCAAGCAGACTGATGATTCCAGCCAAAACTAGTGCCCCGTGGTAACCATTTTAATTGCCAATTTCCTTGAGATAGTTTTCGACTTTTGCACTATAACAACTGTACCATTAACTCTTGAACGCAAAGAAAGCTAAAATAATTACTTCAAACAAGTTCGCACTGATATCATTTCAGACACATTCTTCATTTTTCAAATGTAATTATTCACTGTTCTTAAAATATGACTAAAAATAAACCAAACCTTTGAAACAGGACACCTCAGAAATGGACCTTGGACTCTTTCAGGGAAATGAGCAACATCAGTAGATCTGCGTAGACAAGCAAAACTTAAGCCAAAATAGAAGATTCATGGAGTTGGCAAACATTCTTTAACTGGGGTCCATTCATCAAATGCAAAGACAATATGAAAGTGAAATAATGCTCTAAAAATAGAAAGTATTGTATTCTCATAAGCGAAGTTAATCAAGAAAATTTCGTGCAGTCAAATGTCAATTTGAAATTTTTGTATAAATATATACCCAAAATCAAAATTTGATTGGAGTTAATCCACAACTACTAATAATATATTGCACCCACCCTGGTTGACCGACGTGACAGAAAAACGGAGGGGAAAAAACGTCATCAGTAGGCTGGGATTTAACTAGTATATCATAGATGTATTACCCTATACCAAGACAGCCATTCTCATTTGAACCCCATGTGTACAGCTCACCTCCACCTAGTCAATTGAAAATTATCATCAATAAACAATGGCATAAAATCCAAAAGATAAATCCAATTTTATGTGGCAAAGATTCACAAGAAGTCGTGGTATAAAGATCAGAAAAGAACTGAATTAGCACAAAGAAACTGCTAGAACCATAAAACAGCATTTACAAATTTAGTAAATCTCAAACACCAATTACAGTCAAGTTAAATGATCTTAGGAAAAGAACATTTGAAATTCAACTGCATCTGCAGATATATTTTAGATAAAACAACTTGGTTTGAAAGCTTAGATGCTTGACTTTGACAAATACATCTAACCATAAACATCTTTCCAAAATTCCTTCGGCCTATAAGTTCTAGGAAGTGCACTCATCCTTTTCTTTAGAAGTTAGAATTTCATATATATACCCCGTAGGGAAATTTACATAAGTTAACACCTTATGCAGGTGCTTGAATGCAAGACTTAGACTAGTCTGTCCAAAAATCAAAAAGACAAGCTTCGCTATAATTCATTTCCAAGTGACTACATCTGGCTTGCGAAACATTACCGAACACAAAATACAAAATCAGCATTGACTATACAAGATTATGCTGCTAAACTGACTATAGGATAACAAGGCGGAGCTAATGTTGTCAATGTTTGAATCCGTTGAGGAAATGGAAAATGAACCAACAGTCTTCCTAGCAAAGAGGTTATAGTGGCTAGTTGGCATTAAGATGGTACAAATTCCACAGAGCCTTCCACATCTTAAGTCAATCAACCAACTCCAACTTGTTCTTCCAAATGAACCCAGTAAGTGGTGGTCATAGATGTCTTGAAACATCCCAGCAAAAGTAGCAAAAATGTGGAAGCCCAGTGCCCTGTAAGGATATAGAAGAAAATATGCCCACAACTGAGATACATCCAAGTCCCGAGTCTCAAATGTCATAAAACATCCCAACCAAAGTAGCAAAAATGTAGGAGCCCAGTGCCATGTAAGGATATAGAAGAAATATGCTTGCAGAGTAACATCATTGTCTCAATCCCAAGATGCCATCATGTTACGATGAGAACCAGATCATGTAGACACAAGACACACAAACCAATCCATGAAGTTATTTCATATCAAAGCAAAGTGATGAACAGTATGCCCATGGATGAGTTGAAGAGCTGGATTATTTGGATATTTAGGCGTGCTCAGGTTTTTGTTTGGTGAATATATTCCTTGATAGTCCTAGATTGAGAGCCAGCTCCCAATTGAATCTACTGCATTTGTACCCTCTCCAGTGAACTGCAGCAAAAGAGATGTTGTTCAAGATATTCTTGAGAAGAAGCTTGGGATCCTTGCTAGTTAGTTGGTAAATTCGATTGTTTCTTTCTCTCCAAATGTAGTATAATGTTGAGGCAAATCCAAACCTAGCTAGGTTCATTTGTAAGTTTGACTGCAGAGAGGGCTAGAGCAGAGAATATCTATGATGTCTTGCCAACTAGCCCTCATGAAAGGTGAGCCTATCTGGCTTAGGAGGAGTTTCCACATTTGGCAGGAGAATTGACATTTGAAGAAAAGGTGTTCTTGTTTTTCAACTGATCTGCCACAGAGAACACATATGTTCCTAATAGAAAGGCTCCGTTCAAAAAGTTTTTCCAGAGTTGCTAAATTGGAGAGAATAATCGACACTCGGATTAGGAGAGAAACTCAGGTTACGGTGAACCAATTTGGTTTTATGCCAGGAAGGTCAACTACGGAAGCAATACACATTCTCAGGAGATTAACGGAGAAGTATAGGGAAAAGAAGCGCGGTTTACATATGGTTTTCATTGATCTTGAAAAAGCATATGATAGTGTGCCGCGTAGCCTGATATGGGATAGTCTGGAGGCAAGAGGGATCCCTATCAAGTATATAGACATAATTAGAGATATGTATGCTATGACAAAAACAACCGTTCGTACGGCTGTGGGGAATACAGACTTCTTTCCGGTGGAGGTCGGTCTCCATCAAGGGTCTGCGTTGAGCCCATTTCTTTTTGCCGTTGTCCTTGACGAGTTGTCAAAGCCGATACAGGAGGCAGTTCTGTGGTGTATGCTTTTTGCTGACGATATTGCATTAGTCGCAGAAAGTAGACATACCCTGAGTATGAAAGTAGAGCAGTGGAGAGAAGTTTTAGAGAGAAAAGGCTTAAAGATTAGTCGTTCTAAGATCGAGTATCTGCACTGCGACTTCAGCGGCGTAGCAGACAGTGACGATAGCCAGCTCACCATCGATGGTCAAGTGGTAGCACAGGTAAGTAAGTTTAAGTACCTAGGATCATTTGTGCAGCAGAATGGCGACATAGATAATGATGTAGCACATCGAGTTCAAGCAGGCTGGTGTAGATGGAGGGCGGCCTCAGGGGTGCTGTGTGATAAAAATTTCACAACTAAATTAAAGGGAAAATTTTATAGGGTGGCAGTGCGACCGGCAATGCTATATGGGACAGACTGCTGGGCCATCAAGAAGTCACAACTACAGAAGATGGAAGTGGCAAAGATGAAAATGTTAAGATGGATGTGTGGGCATACAAGGCTAGACCGGATCAGAAACGAGGTGTTTCAAGAAAGGTTAGGCGTGGCTAGTATAGCCGATAAGATAAGGGAGGGAAGATTGAGATGGTTTGGGCATGTCAAGCGGAGACAGACGACGGCGTCGGTCAGAGCAATTGAAAGCCTAATTGTAGAGGGAAACAGAAGTAAAGGCAGACCCAAACTGACTTGGGATGAGCAGATAAGACACGACTTACTAGATTTGTACCTCTCTGAGGACATGGTCCAGGATAGGAATGCATGGAGACATAAGATTAAGGTTAACGAGGTATAAGTCATATATAAGGACACTTTAGAGTATATGTAGGGACATAGATAGGCGTAGACACTATCTACGCTTTAGGTTAACTTCCCATTTGGTTGTTTTACATTACATGTACATATATACGTGATGTGTATTTTAATATCGAAAGGCCTTTATTTGTATTTCTTGAATTTACTCACTAACACACAAGCACAACATATCTCTATTATCATGTCATTTATGCATGTAGAGTCGGGGGTCTCACTGGAAGCAGACTTTCTATCCCTTGGGATAGAGGTATTGTCTGTCTACCACTTACCCTTCCCAGACCCTGACGATAGCTTTTGCTGTCGTTGGGATATACTGGGTACGGATGATGATGATATGTATGGCATACTTCAGCAGATCCTTTTTATACAACTCTAACTATGAGAAGCAAGGTCTGCCACATGATTTTCCAAAGAAAAGAGCAAAACTGTGTCCTTTATTATATCAAACAATGTATAAGTTAAGGTGTATGAAAGGTCATAAGATCATTAGTTTTCGGTCTACTTCTGTCCTGAATTAGATAGCTGCAGCCAAGTGCTTTTCCTTTGCGTGTATGTTTGTGTGTGTGCGCGTGTGTGATTAGCAAAGTGCAATACCAGTCGTCACAGGCTTGATGCTTTTCAAGAGTAATCATGTATATAGGAAAAAACTTTATCAACCGAAGAATGAAAAAGGAAAGAAAAAACAAAAAGACACATCATAAGAAAGATTAAGTATTCGTTATGACACAAGTGTGATAACCACCACATGCAACATCTTCAGATGCCGGCAGTTTCCCCATAAGAGAGGGGGCAGCTGCACTATTTCCTTCTTCAAAGCCCTATATACAGAAAAGTTAGCATCAGTGAGCTGGTTTACAGACAATTAGGTGAAGTCAAAAGGGAAAAACTTTTGGGTGCCAAACATAATCGAAGCAAAGATCAAGCTTTACTGTTAATTTTGAGTCTTACCAGTTTCCTCTTTGTCCTTTCTCCAAACATATACACATAGCCGTTTGCTGCATCATCCAGGCATAGGATAAAAGTCAAACCAAAAACTTTTAAACAGAGTTTATTCACCAAAGATGGTGGCATACCATCAACACAGGCAGAATGCAGCATTCCAGCAGCAACACTTTTGACCTACACAAGTCAACAAAGAAAGAAAAACACAAACAAATTGAATAGAATAAATATGGGGGGGGGGGGGGGGGGACACCATAAGCTGAGAAATAACGAGACATCAAAGATAGAAAAATGTTGGAAGTCTCTTAGTCTCAAAGAAATACACAAAGTTCACCAATAGATTACCTTTACTCCCTCTAGGTCCTTGATAAGTCGTGGTGTATATTCACTGCATAAGGAGAAGGAAACTAAGATTGACCATCCACAGTATAGTGTCTCAAAGAAAAGCGTTTGTATACAGACCTAGGTTACCTAGAACGGGATTCGGCCAGGTAAACAGAATGAAATCAGATACAGAATTTGGAGTTAATTAAACACAGGATACGCTAGGAGTATGCTTCTTCGGTTCATTAAAGACATTCGAAATTCGCTGACCCAAAAAGTTGGTACGCTAGCATGAGACATGGGGATAAATTTATGTACACTACATTTATCAGTTTTGGGAATTCATTATCATCTTAATAATAGAAAAATGTGATTTGGAGAGTCTTTATCAAAATTATATAGGTACTAAACCAATTAATTCAAATTTGATTTTGTTTTATATATGACAATGATATAGATCTGTTTTTGTTAAAGACTATCTTTTAAATAAATAAATATTCTATTTGGATTTCTTAAAACAATATCTGGACAGTTGATACGCATGTAAAACAAGAGTACAAATATAATACTCCCAACAGAAAAGGAAAAAAAAAATGGTAACATTGATGAAACCATTAATAAAAACCGTCATCTGCTCTGCCTCCCCTTTTCTCCCACTTCCTTGATTTATGAATCATGGCTTCTCTGATTCTCCTCTCCTCTCCCTACTTGTCTACGTCCTCACCACTAAGCGGGCTGAAGGGAGAATGACTTTTCAATATTCTAAAAGAGAAGAAACATTGATGTGCTTCTTCTATATTTCTATTCGGGAACGGCAATATTACCGATCCGGTTTGGAAACGACTCCCGGTTGGGTATGATCAAACTAGATCGGATTTCAGAGGAAGATGAGCGAATTCTGGTAACCTTGATACAGACTTTGCAGGCTGTGAAGAAAACAGCCTTGCAAGCTATCTGATTGCCATTACTACGGGAGTCTTTCAGAAGATAATGTTCAACTGAAGGTATCCACCACGTATCTTATCGGACAACCACAGGAGCCTCAAAACATCTCCCGTCAGCCAGGGCACCATGGACATTTTCGTCATGATGAAAGAGTGGAAGACGAAGAAAATTATTTTCTTGGGCAGCAACAGGTTTAGTTGAGACGCAAGAAACAACCACCTATATTTTTTTTCCCTAATTCTTCTAGGCGTTTTGTCATTGTTTTCAAGGTATATTAATCAGCAGAAACTATCCCCTTAAAAAAGGGAAAGAGAAACATAAGAAGAATAAGTTAATAAATAAATAACATTCCTGCAAACCCCAATAAAGAACCGAATCATCTTCGTGAAATCAACAGAAATATTTATATCAAATGGCTATAGCAGAAACTTCCAGTGAAACATTGCGTTCTAAGTTCATTGTTTGGATATTGAACTGTCTTCTTCACTCATACATCCTTTTTTCCAACCAACTTCCTTTCCATGTCACAAAACTTCACCAAGGAACTGGGAAAGAACCCATCTTCTTTTTCTAATACTAGGCTCCATCAGCCATATGGTTTTTTTACTTTGAACCTCACAGTTCAACTAACACAAACAGAGGAGAAAAATCATCATACCATTCCAGCAACTGTAGGATGGACCAACTCATGATTTCAGTTAAAGATTCACCATAGCACTCCAGCAGCTGAACAATAAATCACCTAAAAAAGAAAATTTATGTGGGAAATTGTTGGAGCCATTAAAGGCGATGGCATCAAAGGCGACGGCATCAAAGGAGGAAAACGGTCCTTTGACCGGATAAGGAGTAAATACTCCTTTATTGTATTTCATTCATTGTAAATAAAAATTGATTGTAGATTGCTTGATTTGAGGAGAGTGAATATGGTAGGATTTGAATGGGTGATTCACCCGGATATGGTAATGGTCAATGGCCATTAAGAGGTGTAAATATTGTATTGATGATAGAATATTTTTTGTCTAGAGAAAGGTAGGAAATATGTTGTATAAATTGATGTATACCAATTTTTGGAAAGTAATGAGAAGAAGATATTCTTCCTTCAATTCCTAGTCTTACCTTTGTTACATGGTATCAGAGCCTTACCATAAAAAAACCACTCATCCAATACCGAGATGAGCACCTCACCGGCCGAACCCTCTTCTGCCGCCACCACCAAGGCGGCGGTTCCTTCCGACCCAAGCCTACAGCAAGTCCTAAATGAAAGCTCCTCCCTTCAAATCACCAACCACAAACTAAATGGAAAGAATTTCCTCTAGTGGTCTCAGTCTGTTCTTATGGTCTTACGTGGCAAAGGAAAACTGGCCTTCATCTCCGACCAGGCAACAAAGCCGGAAACCGATGATCCAAAGTATCCGGCCTGGGAACTAAATAACTCCCTTGTAATGTCATGGCTCATCAACTCAATGGAGCCACATATCAGTCGTACCTACCTTTTCTTACGAACTGCAAAAGCCATTTGGGATGCAGTTCATGAACACTATTCTGATCTTGAAAATGCCTCTCAAGTATTTGAAATCAAAAACAAACTCAAAGAAATTCGTCAAGAGAATATGAGCATCACTGAGTATTACAATACTTTACAAACTCTTTGGCAGGAACTTGACCTACACTATGAGGCTGATTGGGGTGATCTAGATGGCAATGTCAAATTCAAAGACCATCTAGAAAAGGAACGCCTATATGACTTTCTTGCTGGACTCAATAAAGAACTTGATGAAGTAAGAGGTCGAATCCTAGGGAGACGACCATTACCGTCTCTAAGCGAGGCCTTTGCCGAGGTCCGAAGGGAGGAAAGTCGACGGCGAGTCATGCTAGGAGAAAGGAGAGACATGGTGCCTATTGAACGCCCGGGAGATATATCCGCCTTGTCCATCAAGGCTACTGGACCGAGAGTCGGAAATCATCCTCGATGCTCTCACTGCAATAAGTTGGGTCATACCCAGGATAAGTGTTGGAATCTGCATGGGAAACCTCCAGACACAAAACCAAAGAGGGGGCCGCAGTATAGCCGTGGACTCACTGCTGTTGCCGAGGAGGGATCGGCTCTCACACCCAGCGCCGACCAGGTGACCTTGAATCAAACCCAAATTGAGCAGCTGCTAACACTTCTGAAGGCTAAATCCGAAGGACACACTTCGGGTAGCACACCATCTCATCAAGGTACTGTTAATTTTGTGAAAACTTCGTCTTGGATACTAGACACAGGGGCTACTGACCACATGACAGGTAATCTATCCTTGTTTGCAAGCTATGTTCCAATTTCCGGAACCTCACAAGTAAAGGTGGCTGATGGGTCTTATGCACTTGTTGTTGGAAAAGGATCGGTAGAAGTATCATCCTCACTTGTCCTTCAATCCGTACTCTATGTCCCAAAGTTAACATGCAATTTAATTGCTATTAGCAAACTTACAAAGGATACTTGTTGTGTTGCTAAGTTTTCTGCCCAATTGTGTGTTTTGCAGGAGCAGGGATAGGGGAGGACGATTGGCATTGCTAGAGAGAGTGGTGGTCTTTACCATTTCAAAGACAACAATCGTTTGGAAGAACAAAATTCTGTATTTCATGCCTCTACCCCATTCTCCTCCCTTGATGTTGATTCCAAAAGTGAGGATGTACTCTTACTCCACCAAAGACTAGGACATCCTAGTCTTCGCTATCTTAAAACATTATTTCCCCTGAATAAAAAGCTAGCTACTTTGGATTGTGATGCTTGTGTATTTGCAAAACAAGTTCGACATGATTATCCTTCAAAACATCGTATTGAATCTGTACCTTTTCATCTTGTGCATAGTGATCTTTGGGGACCCTCTCGAGTCAAAAATATCTCAGGGGCCAAGTGGTTTATTACATTTATTGATGATCATACAAGGGTGTGTTGGGTATATCTCCTAAAAGAGAAAATCGAAGTCACCACTATTTTTCAAAACTTTCATTCCATGATAAAGACACAGTTTCAAACCTCAATCAAAGTCTTACGAACGGACAATGGTACTGAGTATTTCAACAAGATCCTAAACACTTACTTAGCTTCTGAGGGTATCATCCATCAAAGTTCTTGCCCAGACACACCACAACAAAATGGTGTAGCTGAGCGTAAAAACCGACATCTTCTAGAAGTAGCACGTGCTCTCATGTTCACTATGCACATTCCAACTTACTTGTGGGGGGAAGCTGTTCTCACTGCGTGTCATTTGATCAATCGTCTCCCGTCTAAACCACTTCAATTTAAGTCACCCATTTCTATTCTCCATCAATCTTATCCTCTTTTCCGAGGAGGTTCATCTCTCCCACTCAAAGTATTTGGATGTGTTGTCTTTGTTCATCATCACAATTCCGCCACATCTAAACTAGCACCTCGGTCATACAAATGTGTTTTCATTGGTTACTCTCCCACTCAACGCGGCTATAAATGTTACTCCCCTACTCTCAAACGTGTCTTTGTCACTATGGATGCATCATTTAGGGAACATGAACCCTATTTCTCCCCTCCAATAACCAACATTGATCATGAACCAAACTACAACTTCGGCCACCCCTTGAATCCTACAGTTGAATCACTACCGGTTCCTCTCCTACCCGACAGTGATTCAGGAGGAGAACCAAGCCAACAACACCTTCGGCCCTGAAAACCGAACCCTCAGCCTTCTCCTATGGACCAGCCGAACCAACAGCCGAACCAAATGGACCAGCTGAACCAACAGCCCCCTCCTGAAGATGCCCAACCTCAGTCTCAATCACCGGTTTCTCTGCCTAGATCACCACTACATCCACAACAAGGCCAAAACAGTCCACAAAATATCATTATATACTCACGAAAGCATAAGACTCAACCAAATAAAGACACCAATAGTTCTCTAGAGTGCCAATCCCTGGAGCCGAT
Source organism: Eustoma russellianum (assembly GCA_036186865.1). NCBI lineage: Eukaryota > Viridiplantae > Streptophyta > Magnoliopsida > Gentianales > Gentianaceae > Eustoma > Eustoma russellianum. Next base: position 31,821,376 of record AP025052.1, read on the forward strand.
TCCTGCCCCTTGCAGTGAAGAGGATGTTTTGGAGACCTCAACCGATTTGGATCTTCCGATTGCATTAAGGAAAGGTAAAAGAGTATGTACTCAGCATCCAATCTCTAATTTCGTCTCCAACAGTAAACTGTCAACCAATTTTTCGGTTTTCAATACGAGAGTATCTAACATTCAAATACCAAAGAATATTGATGAGGCTCTTGCAGATAAGAATTGGAAGGAAGCAGTTCAGGAGGAATTGAGGGCACTAGAAGGGAATAATACTTGGAATATTGTGGAACTACCTAAAGGAAAGAAACCAGTAGGGTGCAAATGGGTGTTTTCAGTTAAATTTAATGCAGATGGGAGTATTAGCCGGTACAAAGCTCGTTTGGTTGCAAAAGGCTTCACTCAGGTATCTGGCATTGATTACAATGAGACCTTTGCACCAGTGGCTAAGTTAAATTCAGTAAGAATTCTTCTTTCCTTAGCAACATGTCTTGATTGGCCACTTTTACAATTAGATGTTAAAAATGCCTTTCTAAACGGTGATTTACATGAGGAGGTTTATATGGACTTACCACCCGGACATACTAGGGAAAGGAACTTGGTTTGTAAGTTAAGGAAATCACTGTATGGTCTAAAACAGTCACCTCGAGAATGGTTTGGGAAGTTCACCCAGGCTGTAAAAACGCAAGGTTTTAGGCAGTCACAGGCTGATCATACAATGTTTTACAAACACACCTTGAAAGGAACTCGTGCTATTCTAATTGTCTATGTGGATGATATTATTCTGACAGGAGATGCTTATGAAGAGATTGAATCATTGAAAAGGTATTTGAACAGCAGATTTGAGATGAAAGACCTGGGGGCGTTAAGATACTTTCTTGGCATGGAGGTTGCACGTAACTCATCAGGTATCTCCATTTCCCAAAGAAAGTATGTATTGGATTTGTTACAGGAAACAGGAATGTTAGGGTGTCGGCCAGCAAGCACACCTCTTGAGCCGAATTCTAAGCTGGACGCGAATGAAGGTAGTGAGGTTGATCGAGAGAGGTATCAACGTCTTGTTGGAAAACTTATTTATTTATCACATACTCGTCCAGATATTGCATTTGCAGTGAGCTTGGTAAGTCAATTTATGCATTCACCAAAAACACAACACCACGAGGCTGTGTTACGAATCTTAAGGTACCTAAAAAGGACTCCGGGTAAGGGACTGTTTTTTGGAAAAAATGATAACAAAAGCCTTGAGGTGTATACTGATGCGGATTGGGCAGGTTCTTTGATTGATAGAAGGTCCACTTCGGGATATTGTACTTATGTTTGGGGAAATCTAGTCACTTGGCGTAGCAAGAAACAAACTGTAGTAGCTCGTAGCAGTGCAGAAGCCGAATTTCGAGCACTGGCACATGGCATATGTGAAGGTCTATGGATAAAAAGGATAATGGAGGAATTACATAATTTCGAAAGTCCTATACGGCTCTTTTGTGACAATAAAGCTGCAGTAAGTATTGCACATAACCCTGTTCATCATGATCGAACAAAACACATCAAGGTGGATCGACATTTCATTCGTGAAAAAATTGATGATAAAAGTTTTGTTATGATTTATGTTCCTACAAAGCAACAAGTGGCAGATGTTTTGACCAAAAGCCTGCACAGATCGGCGTTTGAAGGATTAATCAACAAGCTTGGCATGAACGATATCTACATACCAGCTTGAGGGGGAGTGTTGGAGCCATTAAAGGCGATGGCATCAAAGGCGACGGCATCAAAGGAGGAAAATGGTCCTTTGACCGGATAAGGAGTAAATACTCCTTTATTGTATTTCATTCATTGTAAATAAAAATTGATTGTAGATTGCTTGATTTGAGGAGAGTGAATATGGTAGGATTTGAATGGGTGATTCACCCGGATATGGTAATGGTCAATGGCCATTAAGAGGTGTAAATATTGTATTGATGATAGAATATTTTTTGTCTAGAGAAAGGTAGGAAATATGTTGTATAAATTGATGTATACCAATTTTTGGAAAGTAATGAGAAGAAGATATTCTTCCTTCAATTCCTAGTCTTACCTTTGTTACAGAAATGGATGTCTTTAACTTCTGTCTGGTAAGTTTCTTCAGAGATAGGTAGCTTCTCTTGGTCCTCAACTTCTGCCCATCACAAGATTGGTTGCCAACCTACTCATTCCACATGGTGGATCCACGTAGTCATGCTCTGATCCCTCCATGAGAACAGCATATATAATGATAGTCCTTTAAGCTGTCAATGCATCACCTCCTATCACTTAACATCAAATGAAAACCTAACTGACAGCATTTTCTATATGCTTACTCCTTTTCTATCCAGCACAGTTCATTGACCTGCCTGATTTCAGCTCCCCTTTCCAGCCCCTCAATGGATTTAGTGAACTTTCTCTTTGGAGCCTGTTTCACATAATCAGATCTCCTCAACCACATCTCTAGAAGAGATGACGATGATCATAAATGGAAAACAACAAGCATTTATACTCCATTATTGTTGCGTTCTCTTACCATTGAACTCAGTTCTATGCCATCCAATAGTATCCATCTTTACATTAGAGGCTGTGTAGATGTGTTTTAGTCTAAAAACATGTAGGGTTAATAACAGGTAGGCATTATGCCACCACTTTCTCATTTTACTTCCTTGTGACAAAAATCAATGAGAGACAAGCATAGGCTATGGATTGTGTAAAATACAGAGCTATTCACTTTCCCAAACTGAAGAATACTGAAGTTCAGAAAACTGTCGAACACTATCGAGCCCAAATTAAATTCAGTCTACCGATATACGTTGCAAAGTTCACAGACTGATCAACTCGTTGTCCTCTTTTCATAATCTCTTCTCCATACTTCCTTTTAACTCTTCACATTAAAGTGTCTATCAGATTCATGCAACTTTAAGAAATGAGTTAATTCCACAGTTAAAACTTAATACGCTGATCACATGCTGAAAAGACTCCAAAAGTACGACTGTATTTGGATTCCTACAGGCAGCTAATTCCAAACTTAAAAACTTAGAAGTGCTGCTGAGGCCCAGCAGGACACCTCACAGGAACTTGATTGGACTGGGTTGGTTTGGCCCAGAAAGCATATAGACAGATATTGCTTCTATCCTTCTTAGTAAAAAGCAGCATGTTTGAATTCTGGCCGCTACTATGGCTCTCCTGTTGTAATAAATTAAATTGTCAAGACAAATCTATTGATTGGGGCATCTGTTCATCAAACAAGTGCTTACTGTTTACCAGCTGCATGAAAGACGTCAAAAGTTCGAGATGAAAGTTTGGATTTATATCATCTCACCACAACTGATTTTTGGGCAGAAGGGCACAATTGGAATACCAGATTCCAAAATGAAGTTGCTCAGTTAGCCCTAGCAGCTAACACGTATGGAGTGTGGTAGGATAGGAATTACAGACTGTACTTTAATATGAAGAAGCCGGCAGGAGACAAGGCAAAGAAGATTATTGGAAATATCTCACTTTTTGTTAGATTTTGGGGGGTCTGGCTATAAATAGGATTAGCCGGAAGGTTGCCATGAATTGTAGTCTAGATCACAGAAGCTTTTCTTGGTTGCTTGGTTTTTCCATACTAAGATGGTATTGGGAGTTCTTTTTCCAGTTAGCTGCTGCTAATTAAGGATGTGTATGCAAGAGGTTTTTTGTCCTAACTCTCAGACTTGTATATTTTATCCGACGGAGATGCTTTCACCAGATTTTGAGGCGACAGAAGATCAGATCCAATTTCATGTATATCTGATGCTAAGTAGGCACTATAATGTAGAAAAACGAAGTAGCCCACAAATCACATATGTATGACCTGTCACTTTTCAGAAACCCCAGGATGCTTGATTTGTGCCCATGACCAAGTCTTCCAGACGCTGCTCCACCCCAACTCAACGCCTCGCCCTTGTCTGGTAAATTATAGCCAAGCAACAGCCAGTGAATTTTAAAGTTGAAATTTCCAGGGGGGAAATTTTTTTAAAAAAAGAACATCTAATAAATATTTTATCAGATCAGGACATACCTGTAATTGCAACAGAATGCTCTGAACCTAAAGATGTGACTCTGATATTAACTCCATTTAAGCACTCGACTCTACTAGGATGAGAAATGATAGTCGATGCCTCTGGAAACAGACACGGTAAATGTTACATTCAGGTGCTTTTTCTGTTGGGCACCCAGCATAAGAAAATCTTTAAACAACAGTGGCCAACTGTGTCAATAAATTATCATCTCGAGAAGAGATGTTATTCTAGAAAAAATTGTAGAGTTATTAAGCTGCATATTTGCAAGCCAAGTCATCTACCTCACTCCAAAAGGACACACACACACACAAAAATGGCAGCAAATCATAGACTCATGAGCCTGCTTGCCTCATAAAAAGCGGTTACCTTCAACTGGAGATTCAATCTCCAGAAATAAGGCAGCAAGTAGGACTCTCAGGCTAAAAATGGAAGATCACAAATAGCAAGATGCCAAAAAACCACACTCAAACCTTTTTTCTACTATATGGGGTCAGCTATATAGATCAATCATTTCATTCGCACTTCATTTATTTCTTTTGTCTTTTATTTTATTTTTCTTTTTTTAGTCGTAGATCTTACCCTCCTTTTGTTTCTCTTATTACCTTTGTGTCTCTTATTACCTAATGTATAATATGCGCCCTTAGAATACACCTCTTTCAAAAATATCATATCATCTCAACTGTGATTCAAGCCTGACTACATAAAATTCTCGATTAAATTTTATTACCTTCTCCATGACATCACTGCATGAATCAACTGTGTCCACAGTACTTTATCACTGATAATATGCTCCTCAATTATCATACAAGTAATATACTTCCTTATTCTCTCTCTTCATATCTTCTTTGATCTCCCTCTCCCACGTTTTTTTTTTTTGTAATTTAAATTTTATATATATTGGCCAAAAGGCAATTTACAATGGATTCCAGATGGCTTACAAAATGATCGTTAAGCTATTGCCAACCTTTACAAAAACTGGTCGTGATGACCACAAAGACTACTAATCTATGGGAATGATATCCCTCTCCCACGTTTAATATGCACCTTATTCATTTTCTTGCAATGCCTAACAAGTGCATCTGCATGACGCTTTGCACATGTCCATACCATCTTAACCTTCACTCCATCATCTTCTCTTCTAAAGGAACCACCCAAACATTTTACTTATATGTTCATTTCTTAATTTATCTTTCCTTGTATGTCCACACACCCATCTTAGCAGTCTCATTTTCGCCACTTGTATCTTTTGTTTATGCTCATAATTGATTGCCAACATTCAGATTGTACAGCAGTGCGCGTCTTACTGTCGTCCAGCAAAACTTCTCTTGAAGCTTTAAAGGTACTTTTCTATCATAAAGAAAATCGGACGCACTTCTCCACTTTAACAACCCCGCATGTATCCTGTGACTCAAGTCTTTGTCAATCCCTCTATCTTTCTGTAGTATAAATTCTAACTACCTAAAACTGTCGTTCAAGTGAATCTCTTCATCTCCAAGCTTCACACAAGGCTCCAAGGTCATTCTTTTGTTGCTAAATTTAAATTTTATATACTTTATCTTCTTTTGAATCAATTTGAAGTCCACCAACATTCCAGCTTAACATTGACTCTTTCACTAGTCTCATACACCAACACAATGTCATATGCAAATAACATGCTCCACAGAACTCCGTATTCAATGTGTCGAGTGAATTTATCTATAACTAAAACAAATAAGTATGGACTTAATGCAGATCATTGGAGGTAAACCCACTGTAAAAGAAAACTCTGGGCTTAGTCATCCTGAAGTCCTTACGTTTATCATCACGTTATCATATGTCATTTCCAAGTCAATGAAAACCATATGCAAATCTTGTTTCTTCTCTCGATATTTCTCTATTAATCTTCTCAAGTGATGAATAGCCTTCATTGTTGACCTTTTCGACATAAATCCAAATTTGTTTTCAGATACACTATTCTCTTTGCATAATCTTTCTCAATCACTCGCTCCCAGAGTTTCAATGTGTGGCTCATTAACTTAATTCCTCTATAATATAAACAATCTTATATTTCTTCTTTTGTTTTTATGCAAAGGTACTAAAGTTATTTTTCTCCACTGAAAAGTCATCTTACCGTCTTCACAATCTTATTAAAAAGATATGTGAGCCACATAATATTTTCTTTCTATAGGTCTTCCTTTCTCTCGTTTTAGTAATTTTATACACATTTCTTTCACCTTCTTTCGTGTCCAACCGCTTATAAAAATATTGAAACACCTTTGATTTGGCTTCACTTACGGCATACTTAGCTTCTTTCTTAGTAAGCATATATTTTTCCTAATTCTTCTGATTTCTGCAAAGTTGGTGTCTTATAACTAGTTCTCTTCATTTATCACTTTGTCTTGCACATCTTTCTTCCACCACTAAGATTGCATATTTGCAGGTGCTCGACATTTTCACTTGCCAAATAAATTTCTTAAGATTTTCTTTATTTTTAACAGCATATTCTCTCACACTTCATATGCATTGAATTTTTTAAGACTTCTTACTCTAATACTTTTTATAAACTCTGCTTGCTTAACATCCTTCAAGTTCTACTATTTTATTTTGAGTTTCATAAGCATTTCTTTTCTCAATTTTCTAAATCGGATATAAACATCTAATACTACAAGATGGTATTGCATTGTTAGCTTTCTCGTGGGATCATCGTACAGTCCTTACAAGGTCTTCTATCTCTCCTACGAGTCATACAATAGTCTATCTACCACTTATTTAGCCCACTTTCGAACATAATCAAGTGTTTATCTCTTCTTTGAAAAAATGTATTAGTCATTATAAGGGCATATGCTATTACGAATCCAAAATTGGATCTTCCTTCATCGTTAATATTTACAAAACCAAATCCACCGTGTGACTCATTGTAATCCTCATTATCTTCAACTACAAGTCCATTTAAATCTTCTTCTATAAATATTTTCTCACCTATTAGAATTTCACGCACTACATCTTCTAAATTTTCCAAAATTGAACCTTTATAGCCTCTTCTAAACCTGCTTGAGGAGCATATACAACAACACTCAAGCTTTTTTCTACTATGTGAGGTTGCCTATATGGATCAATTATTTCTCTTGCGTTTTATTTTTTTTGTTTTTTGTTTTTTTTCCTTTTTGTTTTTGAGTCATAGCCTAAATCCCACTCTTCTTATGTAGCACCTAATACATAATATGCGTCTTTAAGATACACATCTTTCAAAATTATCATATCATCTCAACCGTGATTCAGGCCTAACTACTTAAAGTTTTTGCTTAAATCTTCTACCTCTATATGATATCGACTATATGAATCAATTGTTTTAATTGCACTGTCACTGAACATATGCTCTCTAATTGTCATATAAGTCATATCCTTATTATCTCTCTTCATGTCTTCTTTGGTCTCTCTCTCATGTTTTGCACGTCTACATCATTTTAACCTTGAACCCCTTATCTTCTCGTCTATAGGAGTCATACAACATTTCTCCTTATATGTTCATTTCTTATTTTATCCTTCCTTGTATGTTCATACATTTATGTTAACATTCTTATTTATGCCACTCGCATTCTTTGTCCATACTCATAATTGACTTTCCAGCATTCACACCCGAACAGCAGTGTAGGTCTTACTGTCGTCCTGTAAAACTTATCTTTAAGCTTTAAAGGTACCTTCCACTTGAGGAGCATATGTTAATAATATTGATTGTTTCTTTTTTCAAGCACCAACTTAAGGGCTATAATTATATCATCTTTCCTAATAACACCTATTATAATGAGACATTTATAATATCCCAACTCCATTTCTTGTAAATCCTGACTTATCCACCATCCTTGCTTTTCCATCTATCCACTTGTCTCTTACAAATATAAAATATTTATTTCCTTATCATCCTGTCCACTATTTCCATCGTCTTCTCATTTAGAGTTTCAATGTTCTATGTTCATAGTCTAATACTCCTATCTAACATATTATTTCCTCTCTTAGTGTCTATCTTACAGCCTAAAAACTCTTGCTTATTTTTCACGGCATCCGAATTCTTTAAGAGATGCATCAGCCCTACCTCAATTGTCACTGCATTCGGACTTGGCGACGAAGACCCTTGTTTATTTGACACTACATCCAAGCCCCCTAGATGCAACGTCTTTATTGAGACACCGCATGTGGACCACACGGTGCGTTCATTACGGAAAAAATTCCTAGCATTAGCGCAATTTCTTATTTGATCCATGTTTAGTGACAAAGTTTTACACTGGTTGTCAACCTAACGCAACCCTCCTCCTTTACTCGAGCTTAAGACCGGCCAAGTCAAAAACTCGACCAGGCAGAGTAAAATAGCAAGATGTCGAAAAAGAAGAAAAATAAAATAAAAAGAAGAAAAGGATAGAAAAAATATGAACAAGTGGCACATGGTCTTTGTGGACTATTAATTTCAAGAGTATAATGACGGAATGTAACCAAAATCAAAAATGAGAAAAGTTGAAATATTACTCTTTCCGAGTCCAAGTTGTCCTTTGGAATTGTTTCCCCACATATATAGCTCACCATCCACTACATAATAACAAAAGTAATAGTCGATAAAAGTTTAAAATTTATCAACAGAAAAACAAAGTCTAAGACTACCGACTTCAGGATAAAAGAAAACACAGTACATGCACATAAATGGAGATAGAAGAAGCAGATACGAGAAATTCAAGCATCTAACTGCATATACACAGTCCGGTCTTTTAAATGGTATTCATAGAGCAAGAACTTGAATTCCAACTGAGCAACTCTATTGAACTTACTGACAACCAAAACAAAAAATTAGCATTAGCCCACGCAGCAAATATCCAATAGCTTAAGCAATGCACTACCAACAATTTTCAACTTATATATATATGTGTGTGTGTGTGTGCGCGCGCGTACACACACGTATATATACATGTATATACACATCCGTATATGTGTGTATCTATATATGTATATATACACACGTATATATGTATTATCGAATAATTCCAGTATCTACCGTGTGACCAGCACCAGATCCCCCAGATATAGTCACCCATCATAGCCTCTTTTCCATTTCTAATTCTTCTTTCATGTTGGCATTATAGATCTTATCCAAGATTCCCATGAAATGCCATGGAAATCTTGTGTAGACCCATTTCACCCAGAATGACTCTTACTTTTCACATATATCACAAACAATGTTCATGATATGTGCATTATTGATCTCGGTCAAATCTAGAATGCCAAAGACCCCTATTTCTTTTAAATTAGGTGTAGAGCTCCATTTCACCTTGGCTTTTCTGTTGAACCCAATGGGGAAGTCCTCATATATTTCTCAAGAAACCTAGTAACATTTTGAAAACAGAGAAATGCTACCCAGTAATTGCATATCATAAGGACAATAAATTTAGTTAGTTAGACTTCAACGATCATATGATAATTTGGAAGATGTCCAATTTTTAGATTGTCTGAAAATTCGATCAATCAAAGGAGTACAATCGCAAAAAGAAACCTTGTGATATTAAAAGAACATGTGTAAAAAGCCTTTAAGTCTAGTGGCTAGGTAGCATTTCCCCCAGCCCCTGTACTCGCATTCAAGTCTTCCTACAAACCATGAAAAAAAGAGAAAAAAAAGTTTCATATAATTTCAGTGATCTCTTTTCACATGTGGATAAACACCCGCCACAAATATTTCACTTGTCAGCCAATTAGACTTCAAACCCTGTGCATTCCCAAAATCAATTAGTAACTGTATTTCACCACAAACATAGAATTTTTATCAACTTCAGTTAAGGATGAACAAGTCACTATAAAGGCTAAAGGCTAATCTGAAGCTGCCCCCACTTTATATGATAAAGGAAACCATTGGACTCCACCCTTGACATCAATACAACAATAACTCAACTCTTTTTTCGACTATGCAGGATCGGCTATGTGGATCAATCATTGTTCTTCCGCTTTATTTTTATTTATTTTTTGTTTGTTTTTTTTACTTGTAACATAAATCTTACCCTCTTTGTTTGGCTCCTAATAACTAATGTACAATATGCATCTTTAGAATACGCATCTCTTAAAACTATCATATCATCTCAAGTGTGATTCCGACCTAAATAACTAAAATTATCACTTAAATCTTATACACGCTACATGACATCAGTTACACGAATTAATGGTCCATTGTACTCTTTCAGTGATCATATGCTCCCAAGTATCATATAAGCCATACCCTTGTTATTTCTATCGAAGTCTTTTTTGGTCTCCTTCCCATGTTTAACATGCACCTGACTTATTGTCTCGCATCGCCTAACAGTTGCATCTGCAGGACGCCTTTACACATGTCCATGCCTTTCACATGAAAAGCTTGGTAAAATGTGATTTAGGTGGTGGGGATGCAAAATGGACCGAAGTAACAGACCTTCACTTAAGAAGTTACAGGATCAGCAAGGCACTTAGTTTTCCTACTTTCCCTATGAAGATGAAGCAATAAAATGATGGCAAGACCGGCTTAAGATACAAAGACGATAAAATCAAAATGACAATAAAAGCCAAGCAAGAGCTAGGTTTACATGGATAGATAAATTGAAGTTGTTTCCCACCTAAAGGAAATATTTGTCTGTACAGAAACATTTTTTTGTAAGTTCTGTGCAGAAACATTAATGACCATCACATAAGAAAAGTAGGCAACTCTGGGAAAACATTGTGTTGGAATCACGGAGTGATTAATGCCGACAGCATTAATGCCGATGGCAGCACCAAAACCGAAAGTTGAGGCTGAAGATTTTTAGACATGTGATGTTATTCTGTATTTAGTTAGTGTGTAAATTCTTTGCTTAATTATAGGAGGCTGATTTGGTGTAGTCAATGAGAGGATTTTCAGATTTGTAACCTTAGCATTATTGTTGTATTTATGATAGTAAATGTAGAGATAGACTAGCCTTGATTCAAGGGATGAATAGAAGGTAGGCAATATATATATGTTGTAAACGGTTTTTTGAAAAGGTAATGAGAAAATTGTTTCTCTCTCAATTACATCTGCTGGCCAAAACTTTACATGGTATCAGAGCCAAAGCAGTAAACACTAAACCATTCAAACTCATTCTCCTGCTTGTCCGAAATGAGTACCCAAACGCCCACCTCCGCAGCTGCACCATCCTCTTCCTCTAATGCTGCCGGCACCGTCCCTTCCGTGCCTGCTAGTGATATTAGCCTTCAACAAACTCTCAATGAGAGTTCTTCTCTACAAATTACCAATCACAAATTGAATGGTAAAAATTTTTTGCTATGGTCCCAATCTGTCCTAATGGTCCTACGGGGCAAAGGAAAACTGGCTTTCATCTCCGGACAAGCCATAAAACCGGAAGCTAGTGACCCACGCTACCAAGTTTGGGAACTGAACAACTCACTGGTGATGTCATGGCTCATCAACTCAATGGAGCCGCATATCAGTCGAACCTATCTCTTCTTGCGAACTGCCAAAGCCATTTGGGATGCTGTACATGAGCATTATTCAGATCTTGAGAATGCCTCTCAAGTCTTTGAAATCAAAAACAGACTTAAGGAGATTCGTCAGGAAGGTATGAGCATTACTGAGTATTATAATACTTTACAAACCTTATGGCAGGAACTTGATCTCCACTATGAGGCTGATTGGGGAGATCTAGAAGGAAACATCAAATTCAAAGAACACTTGGAGAAAGAACGCTTGTATGACTTTCTGGCTGGGCTAAACAGAGAGCTAGATGAAGTGAGGGGCCGCATATTAGGCAGGAGGTCTTTGCCCTCATTAAGTGAAGCATTTGCTGAGGTACGAAGAGAGGAGAGCAGAAGGCGAGTTATGCTTGGAGAAAACAGGGATCCACACTCTGAGCGACTAGGCGATGTCTCCGCCCTAGCCGTGAAGGGTGTTGGTCCCCGTACAAACAATCGACCACGTTGTTCTCATTGCAATAAGCTTGGACACACTCAGGACAAGTGTTGGAGTTTACACGGCAAACCACCTGATTTGAAAAACAAGAAGGCTCCGCATTCCTATGGCCGGAGTCTGGCTGCTGTTACCGAGGACAGCCCATCTGCTGTCGGCACGGGACAAGTCACCCTAAATCACGCGCAACTTGAGCAACTGATGTCACTCTTAAAGGCTCAATCCGATGTGCCACCCCAGGATGGTACAAAGCCTTACCAAGGTATGGTTAATTTTGTCGAAACATCACCTTGGATTCTAGACACAGGAGCCACTGATCACATGACAGGTAATAAATCCTTGTTCACAACTTATGTACCGAGTTCTGGAATTTTAAGAGTCAGGGTGGCGGATGGGACATATGCGACAGTTGTTGGTAAAGGATCAGTAAATGTGTCTCCCTCACTTGTTCTTGAATCAGTGCTATATGTGCCCAAGTTGATGTGTAGTTTAATTTCTATTAGTAAACTCACAAAGGATGCGAGTTGCGTGACCAATTTTTCTGATCAATCTTGTATTCTGCAGGAGCAGGAATCGGGGAAGATGATTGGCATTGCTAGAGAAAAGAGTGGCTTATATCAACTCGAGAAAGACAGCGTCCATGACACAAAGAAACTTGTACTGCATGCCTCTCTCCCTGTTCCCACTCCCAGCGTACTCTGTGACCCCAAAAACCCCGATGTACTCCTACTTCATCGAAGAATGGGACATCCTAGTCTCAATTATCTCAAACAATTGTTTTCGTTGAATAATAAACAGTTGTCTACTCTAAACTGTGATGCATGTGTTTTCGCTAAACAAGTTCGACATCATTACTCTCCCAAAATATACACTGCTTCCACCCCTTTTTATCTTGTGCATAGTGATTTATGGGGACCATCTCGTGTAAAAAACATTTCAGGTGCAAAATGGTTTATCACATTCACAGATGATCATACAAGGGTATGTTGGGTTTATCGCCTAAAAGACAAAACCGAAGTACCAACTACCATACAAAACTTTCTTCGATGGTAAAAACTCAGTTCCAAACCACCATTAAAGTTCTTCGCACCGATAATGGCACTGAATATTTCAACAGCACCCTAAAGTCCTATTTCACTTCAGAAGGCATCATCCACCAAAGTTCTTGTCCCGATACACCACAACAAAATGGTGTAGCTGAACGGAAAAACAGGCACTTACTAGAGGTGGCTCGAGCCCTAATGTTCACTATGCATGTTCCAACATACCTGTGGGGAGAAGCGGTCCTCACTGCATGTCACCTAATAAATCGTCTTCCCTCTAAACCCCTTCAGTACCAAACACCCATGTCTACTCTTCTTCGTATATATCCTCTATTCCCAGGGGGGTCTAGTTTACCGCTCAAAGTATTTGGCTGTGTCGTGTTTGTTCATTCCCGTCATCCTACTTCTTCCAAGTTGGATTCACGATCACATAAGTGTGTTTTTATTGGGTACTCATCCACTCAAAAAGGTTATAAGTGCTACTCACCTTCGCTTCGTCGCACCTTTGTTTCCATGGATACATTTTTTCGAGAACATGAACCTTTCTTTCAACAATCCCAAAGGACCCTGGATGATACCACCCATTCTACTCTTCTGCCGAATTACCTGCTAGCTCTCCCCACTTTACCGAGCAGCAGGTCAGGGGGAGATATTCCAGACTCATCACCACAACCGAATCTGGTATTCCCATCGAACCCAAGTCCAGACCGCCCGGACAACTCAGACCGCCCAGACTCGAACCAGTTAAACTGCCCGAACCAGTCAAACTCATCAACCGAGCCAAATAACCTTGATTCGGCCCAACCGACTAACCAGCCGGATTCACCAAACAAACCGAACCCATCTCCCACTACTTCCAAACATCCAAACATAATCATCTACTCCCGAAAAAACCAAACCCGAGTTGATAATGACACGGATATTCCTCTAGCATGCCAATCCCCAAAACCGACTCTTGTCTCCTGCGATGAGGAGAAGATATTGGAGAAGGAGAATCCGATTGATTTGGACCAACCTATAGCCCTACGGAAAGGGAAAAGAGTATGTACACAACATCCTATTTCCAATTTTGTTTCTAATGCTAAACTGTCAAACAAGTTTGCAGCCTTTTCTGCAAAGGTAACCAATGTTCAAATTCCTAAAAACATTGAGGAAGCACTAGCAGACAAGGATTGGAAAGAGGCAGTTCAGGAGGAGTTGAGGGCATTGGAAAAGAATAACACTTGGAGAGTGGTAGCACTACCTGAAGGAAAACGACCAGTTGGCTGTAAATGGGTGTTCTCCATAAAATTTAATGCAGATGGGAGTGTTAGCAGGTACAAGGCACGACTAGTGACTAAAGGTTTCACTCAGGTATCTGGTATTGATTATAATGAAACTTTTGCACCAGTGGCTAAGTTAAATTCTGTGAGAATCTTACTTTCCTTAGCAGCTTGTTTGGATTGGCCACTGCAACAATTGGATGTCAAAAATGCTTTTTTAAACGGTGATCTTCGTGAGGAAGTATATATGGACTTACCACCTGGATATTCCAGGGGAGAGAATTTAGTTTGCAGGCTGCAGAAATCATTATATGGTTTAAAACAGTCTCCTCGGGAATGGTTTGGAAAGTTCACTCAGGCAGTTAAAACTCATGGATTTAAACAGTCCCAAGCGGATCACACTATATTCTATAAACATACTTTGAAGGGTACTCGTGCTATTCTCATAGTTTATGTTGATGACATTATCTTAACAGGAGATGCTCATGATGAAATCGATTCATTAAAAAGGTATCTTAACAGCAGATTTGAGATGAAAGACTTGGGCTCACTAAGGTATTTCCTAGGGATGGAGGTGGCACGAAACTCATCAGGTATTTTTATCTCACAGCGGAAGTATGTGTTGGATCTATTGAAGGAAACCGGGATGTTGGGTTGCAGGCCATCAGCGACGCCTACTGAGCCAAATGTCAAGCTGGATCTTCAAGGAGGTGAGGATGTTAATCGTGAGCGGTATCAACGACTTGTTGGTAAGCTTATTTATTTGTCACATACACGCCCAGATATTGCTTTTGCTGTAAGTATGGTGAGCCAATTCATGCACGCACCAAAAACACAACACTATGAGGCAGTACTTCGTATTCTAAGATACTTAAAGAAAACTCCTGGTATGGGCTTGTTTTTTGGCAAGAAGAAAGATAGAAGTCTAGAAGTGTACACTGATGCTGATTGGGCAGGCTCACTAGTAGATAGGAGATCTACTTCGGGCTATTGTACCTATGTGTGGGGAAACTTGGTTACATGGCGTAGTAAAAAACAAACTGTAGTAGCACGGAGTAGTGCGGAGGCTGAGTTTCGGGCATTAGCTCACGGAATGTGTGAAGGGCTGTGGTTAAAAAGGTTGTTGGAAGAACTACGTGCCGTGGTCGATGGGCCGACTCGACTATATTGTGACAACAAGGCGGCTGTAAGCATTGCTCACAATCCTGTTCATCATGATCGTACCAAACATGTTGAGGTAGACCGTCATTTTATTCGAGAAAAAATCGATGAGAAGAGTTTTACAATGAGCTATATTCCCACTAAGCAACAAGTGGCGGATGTGTTAACTAAGGGTCTACATGGACCAGCGTTCGAGGGGTTGATTGGCAAGCTGGGCATGAGCAATATCTACATTTCAGCTTGAGGGGGAGTGTTGGAATCACGGAGTGATTAATGCCGACAGCATTAATGCCGATGGCAG
Organism: Eustoma russellianum; assembly: GCA_036186865.1. Lineage (NCBI taxonomy): Eukaryota > Viridiplantae > Streptophyta > Magnoliopsida > Gentianales > Gentianaceae > Eustoma > Eustoma russellianum. The sequence goes on from AP025052.1 coordinate 31,837,098, forward strand.
CACCAAAACCGAAAGTTGAGGCTGAAGATTTTTAGACATGTGATGTTATTCTGTATTTAGTTAGTGTGTAAATTCTTTGCTTAATTATAGGAGGCTGATTTGGTGTAGTCAATGAGAGGATTTTCAGATTTGTAACCTTAGCATTATTGCTGTATTTATGATAGTAAATGTAGAGATAGACTAGCCTTGATTCAAGGGATGAATAGAAGGTAGGCAATATATATATGTTGTAAACGGTTTTTTGAAAAGGTAATGAGAAAATTGTTTCTCTCTCAATTACATCTGCTGGCCAAAACTTTACACATTGCTAGAACCTGTAATAGCAGAGGAGTGATGATAGCCAGCTGAAATTTTTGCTATTGGCTTAGTAAGTCCACCGACTAGAATTGGCTCCTGAAAAAGATAATTACACACACGAATAAAGCCAGGTAATAAATGGTAAAAAAAAGTGAGAAAAGAATGCAAGATAAAATCCAGTAGGAATTGAAAGCGTGAAATTATTAGCACAATGTATCAAGTTCACAACTCTCTATATTGTGAAGTATCTTATCACCAAGCAAAGAACTTTGAGAACTCTTTTAGCACCATGAAGCAAAGACTGTTAAAGAAATTCAATTACAAAAAGGAGAAAGGAACTCCGATAAATCTTTTGAACATCAACATGCCAGAAAACATAGAGCCAATAACGAAGCTATGCACAAGGTAAAACATGTCTCAGATATCATACAACGGAATGACTTCTAACATCAGGTATGCCTAGCTGTCCAAAGTCATTGAGACCAGTAGCATAAACACTGCCATTTTCTGCCAAAGCAAGAATGCATGAACAATTAGAAATTCCATGTCAAGCATCAAATCTAACTGAAACACTACAAATACTTAAAAGGTGCAGGCACAAACCGGCCAATAGGAAATATAAAAACGAAAAAGCAAAAAAATTACACTCTTAAATCAAATAAAAAGAGGGTGAACAGATATAATTCCGATTTCTTGATCAAGAATTCCAAGAATTAGTGAAATATAACCTGCTAAAAAGAGAGTATGCGCGCCACCGCAGGCGATTTCACGAAGGCTCAGAGAATCAAATGCGGAAGATTTTAGTATCTTCGGTGTCCAGCGTGACTCCAAATCCCCAAAGCCTAATCTTCCGTAATCACCGTTTCCCCACAACGCCGCGACCTTTTTACCCCGATCAATATCTCCTCCACCGATAGTCGAAATCCACAGCCTAAACCCTAGTCTAAGACCTTTGTTCTCTGTGTTCGAGAGAATTCTTCTTGAAGCCATTGCCATGTGGATGGAAGGTAGGAAGAGAATCAGCGAGTGAGGTCATCAGGGAGGCGGTGGGTTTAATATAGACAGTAAGTCGGTGCTGCTTCGGATACAGTAACTCACGAGAAGATTTTTGGTACACAACTTTTCTCTATTTCCCTCACTTTTCTTCTGTTGGTAACTCGAAAATGTGAGCTATTAATGTTGAATTTTTTTTATTTAAAAGGGATATAACACGAAGACTTTCAAAAGGTCACCCATCCTACTAATACGTTCGTCCAAACACGTTTAACTTGTTCTGATAGTATTCTAAATATTAGTGTTGGTATGATCGCACCCTATTAATGTTGAATTGTTTTAAGAGGCTTACTGAAAATGTTTAACGCAACATTGACTAATGTTTAGAAAATTGAAAGGAAAAAGAATACAGACTCAAAGTTGGTGTGGCAAGAAAGTGTTTATTATGTGAGTTCAGGATATCGCTTGGCTTTGCACGTAGAGCTGTAAATGAATCAAGTCGTTCGGTTGTTTGGCTCGTTTGGTTCGGGCTTGAGCTCGAGCTCGGCTCGGATAAAAGGTTAATGAACGGAGCTTGAACACCCTTTTCTGTTCGAACTCGGTAAGTGGCACCGTTCGTTTAAGGTGTTCGGCTCGTTAATGTTGTTCGTTGAGTTAAAGGAACCAAGCTTGAACAAGTAAATATGTTCGTTTAAATAAACGAACAAGCTTGGCTCGTTCGCTAAGTTAAATGAACAGAGCTTGAACAACTCAATGCTCGGTTCGTTCGACTCGTTTACAGCCCTAATTGCACGTAGGCCAACAGGAGCAGCCTTCTTCGATCCGTAGTAGGGATCGGTTGAAGGCGGCAGATATGGAGGTTGAACATTCGAGTGAGGTCAGAACGTTTCTTTTGAATTTGCAGCTGCCATACTTATCACTAAAGCTAATCTCATGCATAGGAAAATTGGTGATGGCAAGTAAGGGTGTTAAGCAAATTGAATAGTTCGTGAATAGTTCGAATTCGTTTGTTAATTTTACTTAAATGAGCCGAGTTCGAACACCTATTAAATTCGTTTTATTAAAACGAACCGAACTGTTTGCAAACTGTTCGGCTCATTTAAAGAGTGATACCATTTTCGAGCCAAATTCGAACAAAATTTGAAGCTCGTTACAGCAAACAAGCCGAGCCAAATAGTTCGTTTAGCTAAACGAATCCAAATTCGAAAACATAGTATTTCGATTGGCTCGGTTTGTTAATAAAGATATAACGGGCGATTGTTTATATTGGAAATGTATGTGAAAGGTGTAACATTGAAAAGGTGTAAATTATTGGAGATTGTTTACTTGGTGCAAAAGTCGAAATCCGTCGTCTTGGGGGGTCTTCACCGTCCCGCCTCATAGAGCATTGTGGAGGATGCAAATCAGGTGATCAGTGGCCTCCTAGGTTGGTGAAGGCTCATGCAGTGACCCACACAAGTTGCGCTACAAACTAGCAGAAGTGAAACATCCATCAAGATGTCCCCTACAAACTAGCAGAAGTGGAGCTCACACTGTGCGTATCCTTGGATTCAAACTCTTATATTCTTGGTAGCAATTCTTAACACGAATACCAACTGAACTACGTCTCGGAGGCTTGGAGATTGTTTACTTCTGAATAGAATGTTTGGACTCCATACTTAAGCGTTGAGTGAATCATTGTATATAATTACTTACAGAAATAGAAAAAAAAGAATCATTGTATACAATTGCGTTCAAGACTCAAAAGCTTCTATGTCTAGCGTCTAGTGCCTCAGTTACGCCAGAACCTCAACTATTGTTTTTTTTTCTCCATTAATACCGGTTCATTTAAAGAACAATGATAAGCTACATTACTAACTCTTCACGAAAATCGAGTAGAAATATTTTGTATTACATTTGTTGATCATCTATCATATTAAATGAGATTATATTAATGTGTATTTGGTATATTAGTGCTCATGTTTATTAGTTTCATTCAACTTAGTAGGTTAGTTTGATACATATAAAATTGATCTTAAGTGTGTAAAAAATAATGGAATAGATGATGAAATAAAAAATATTCCATAACAGAAAACAATTGTCTTTCCTTCAAGCATTTTGTGAGAGTTTTACAGTCCATATTTCACTTCTTTCCCGTTTTCTCACGCAACATTGCTTCCTTCCCAACAAGATAGTATTAACAAATACAAATTTTACAATGGTCAATGACCAAGTATGATTAGTTGGTCATTGACCAATGAAATGTGTAAAAAATTTATAGGTCCCTTGTTTTGGCCAATCACCTTCTTGCTTACATGTAGATAAAACTTATTTATCATCATTTTATTGGGTCACTAGTTGATCAATGAACGCAATAAAATTTCTGAATATTATTTTACCCAAGAAAGATGATTTTGATATGATTTGCGGTGCAAATTCTTTTCTCTTTTCTTTTTTAACCTTTTTTTCTTCTTTTAAATAACTTTGATTTGGTAATTTAACCATGTCAATTGATTAACTTACCAAGGTGCAAGAAGAAGTATCATGAGTTGTAGAGGTTCAGGTGGTCATGAATCCAACACGACAAATTAAAAGAGTTACCACGAATATATTAACATAAACCAAAGCAATATCAAACAGCATGGGCTACAATCTTATCAGTATGAAGTATTAACATATAACCATTCCAAAGGCTTTCCAGTGTACTACGCTTCCGCGTTTGTGTAAGGTCTGGAGAAGGGTCAGATCGCAAAGGGTATGGAGAAGGATTGAATCGTTTCGCAATTGATGCACGTAGCCTTACCCTACACTTTGTACAAGGGGCTTTCTGCGGCTCGAACCCAAACCTTACCAACCAAGCTTTATGCTAAAAATATAACCATTCTAAGATTTACACTAAAAAAAAGGTAACGGGTATACATGTTATCCTCATAGTGTCATACTGAGTTTTAACAGTTGCCTTCTGGTAGGGCACAATGGTCACTAGATTAGTCAATATACCCCAATAAGAGAAACCAACTGAACATAAGGTAAAATATAACCACGTCTGAGTTCAAAATTTTCCATAAATAACACAACTCCACCTTGGATTTACACTTTGAACCAAATGTGTGCATTTTCGCTACAGATTTAAAGCTACAATGGTACAGTAAAAACAATGCCTAAACCGACAAAATCATGACCAGAAACCAAACTAATTTCCTGAGGAAAAAAGTCCATCAAGAAATGCAAGTACCCAAAAATGGAAATAGAATCGCTTATACAAAAAGGGTATACCTATTTTTAGCAGAAAAATTATCGGACTTAAGCAATGGCATAAGGAACCGTCTCCATTTCCGTTGGACGCCACATGGTTTTCTGAGCACAGAGCAATCCTTCGTTGTCTTTTGAGTAAGTCATCCGAATCTCCCATTGCATAGACTTCAGCATAGTTTCAAGTTCGCTAATGGTTTCAACATTGTCACGGACAATAAGCTTTCCTCCTGGTCTTAGAATGCGGTCCACCTCTGCAACGAAAGCAAGATAATTGCACCTACAAGAGGAAAAGCATATGCAATTTAAGAAAATTGATCTCATGAATGTCAGCATTACCATTTCCAATGGAGTCAAGAACACACTCTTCCTTGACTTTGGAATATGATGGAATAAAGCAAAATGATTTACTAAATTAGATGTGCTTCTTATATTCTGAAGATCGACATAGCTTGACACATCATTATAAGTCATCAGGAAACCATTCTAACACATGTGTATGGTTACGTACATCCGACCATCCCATACCCCGCCATAGACGGGAGCCTATATGGCAATGAGGTAATGTTGTTGTTGTTTTTGAATGCCAGCACATGATAGCTGGTTTCGAATTAAAAGGCAGAGAGATGATGGTACTCACTTGCTTTTTATCTTGAAGAAGAGATGATCAGCGTGTAGAAGATCATAAGATCTGGGGTAGGTACTAAACGACTCACACCAGTCATGATAAATTCCAAATAAACCTCGCTCGTAAATAATAGGCAATGTATCAGGAGCATCGACGGGGACTACGTTCATGACCCACACCTTCATATCTGCCAAAGCCGCAGCAAATCTGCACAGATGAACCATAATGATTTTAGCTATATATTTCAAGAAAAGGAAATATAATGCATGCTGTTCATAGAACTAACACAGAATAGAAAAGGGTGCCAAAAGCTATAGGAAAATCATTCTGTACCAACACAACACATTCGTGGCAGAGATGGGAGTGCATGTATAGTGTAAAAACTCACTAGGAATTGAAAGTTTTTATACAATTCTAAAAAATGTTAGAAAAAGATTCACTAATGACTGTTGCAAAGCAAATACATATTGTGAAGGAGTGGAAGCGCAACACCCATTTTATAGAATTATGTGATTTTAGGTCTTCGGCTTGAGCTTCTAAAGCAATGGGGTAATGTTGTTGTTGATGTGATTTTAGATATGAGCACGCAGGTGATACAAAGTGTTAATGATCCATCATGCACAATTCTAGCTCATCATCTGTGTTAGTACCAATACAGATCCATGACTCCAAAACTTCTCACTTACATAGATATACTGAGCTCTTCCCATATGAACCATAATCAAGATTTTCTATGAAAGTTTGCTAATATTATCACAAATGATCGCTTTCTCCATCACAACTTAATACTACAAACTGAATGTAAATTATAACTAGACTGACACCTCCAACATCACTCGCAATGTTGAGATTTTAGGGGTGAATCTCCTGAGGTCTCAGCAGAAAAAGCATCAAGGCCAGGGCACCATATGGCTATACGCAGTAACTAAGCATATGACAAGTGAATATGCAAAAGCCCCATTGCGAATGCTAGACAAGTTGCTAATTATCAAGGCGAAGAAATGTATCATAAACTTCACAAAATTGAGGAGGAAGTGAGAATTTTTCAAAGAAGAGCAACTGCTTCTCAGAAAAATGAAGGATATTTTACACCTCAACATGACGAAAGTAATACGATTCCTCATTATATAACTGTCATTATGCATGCCTTAATAAAAAGCTCATAAATTTCAAACCCCGTGAACCATGTAATAAAGGCTTGAGTTCCAGCAACAAATAGTAAACATCTTTTTATAGCAGTAATCTAAAAAATATTCGAAACTGTCTAATTCAACAAAAACCAACCAAACGATGCCAATCATTATCTATCAAATAGCAAGATTTTCATCTCATCAGGATGAGAGCACAGGTTAGTCAAATGTAAGCAGCTGATGCTTAAACGGAATTGTAACACTGGAAAAATTAAAACCCACAAAAAGGGAAGATCTTATGCGGCAAACTCAAAGGAGCGGGAGAAGAGGGCAAAAGCTGCGGGGCGGGAGAAGAGGGCAAAGCTAAGGGTATAAAGTTCTTCATTATGTATCGATATATTTCTCTAGAGAGTTTGAAATGAGATGGAACCCACACAACAAAAGAACATAAGTTGATACTCGGCTAAAAGAAATTGTGATATGCAACATTTCCTAAGCGCACTTGGTGTTTTCACAAAAGAATGGTTCTAGCAGGGTAGTATTTTAGAATAAGAGGGGACCAATAAAAAGTGACCCCATCTAGTGGAGAAAAGGCTTGAGCATTGTTGTTGTAGGCTTTGAACAGGGAGAAAAAACTTCCACACGGATTCTATATTTGGACAGGTCCATGCTTTAATGGGAATGAGCGCATACACATACATACATAAACACACACACACACACACATGTGTGTGTGTGTGTGTATCAGGAAAAGTTCTGTAGCTTACCCTCCATAGACAGCCCGCATGTCCATGACATTTCTGACAGTGGACCAGTTTATTCCCATCCCGTTGAGATAGGACTTCTTGACCACACGCTTCCAGTGCTCATAATCTGTAGTAAAGTCATCCGGAGCAGGTTTTCCATAAACTCCAACCTGTGAACTGGATAGCCAATAAGGCGATTTCTGCAACCTGGCAGGCCACAACTCTGGCAACTTAGATCCTCTCTCTGACTCTGAAACAGGGACCTTGTGCATGCATGCTTGCAATGGCACATTCCTACAGAAAGTCATTCATTACCATCAGATATTTTGTCCAAATAAACCAAAGGAGAAATTGAAGTTTTACAATGAACCAGAACCACCTGCCTTGCTCACCAAAGCGACAACAATAACAGGATCAGATCTTACAAGGAAAAACATAATAGTAGTAGTAGTAATAATGGCGGGACCAGATCCACATGGCTAGAGGGCAGCGGAAGCTCCCCTACATTTGAACTCGTCTTTTTTCTTTAATATAAACTTATGTTGAATTGTAGGACTTGAATGTAAAAGCCTACTAAACTTATCTTAAAAGGAACAAAGGACCTGAAATCAGTCTCAGAACACATTTAAGAATGAATAACTTGTGAGTAGCAAATAATGTTGCCTCCATAAATGGTTCGTACACCATTTTGCCTAAGCTGCTTTCCTTCTCAAAGCTAAATGACATTTCCCGAAGGATAAAAAACATTACCAAGATGCAGTAGGATCATCTAATTCCGGGCATAGTGGTGGTTCTATCTCAGTCCTTTGCTCATAGCACTCGTTGGTCATTGGTTTGCGATACACAGCGACACCTACACTATTCACTTTATCCTTGGATTTCGACATAAGTTCCCAGCACATGGCTTTTGTTAATTTCGTCATTTCTGCACACTCACCAGCAAAAAGAATGAAATGTAGTCTTGAGGAGAATCAGAAAATAGATTACCAGATTGTTTAGAAGAAGACAGACCTTTCCAGATTCCGACATCTTCAGGAAGGTTCTGGTAGACCGGAGTGGCAGACCATATAAAGAATCCTCCAGGACGCAATAAACGGTTCAATTCCAAAAGGAGTTTACCACCTGCATGTTGAACCATAGACTTCAGATACAGTATCTATTAATTAGTCACACATCAGAATCAGAATAACAAAAACAAGAATCCATATCCACTACCAATTGACAATGATCTCGTAGGATTGCAAACAATAGGAGGCTTCTAGAATACTAATATAAGAAAGAGGTAATTACCTTCAATATGCCAAGGCACCCTGCAACGTGCACAATGGACAACATCAAAAGCTCTACCAGGAAAAGGAAGTCTTATTGTACCCATTACAGCAGATATAGCAGGGATTCCCCTCTCAAGTGCAAACTGAACTTGAGCTTCATGTTCATCTTTTGGAGCCAATGACATGGTGAGAACATCTCTATCAAACAAAAACCCTCCGAAGCTAGCAACTCCACATCCAACATCCAATACAACACGTGAACGTTTTCCCCATGCAACATCTGGCACATTCTGCAAGCAATCCATGATAAGTATTCATACAATCCCATCAGATAAAAAGAACATCAGAACTTACAAAACCGTGATCACACGGCACTTTGAACACTTTGTGACCTCTGCTAATTCTAGTACAAATCATGTTTAGCAGCTTGAGCAAGAGTTCCTCAACAGAAGGTTATGGTAGTAAAAACACCTTATTTTTATTATTTCCTTGTCATGAAAAAAATCAAGAACTTGAGGATTTAAAGGAGCTCTAGCTCTTCAAGAAACTAGTAAATAATGATGCGTTGAAACATGTCAACAGCAAGTTCTCAGCAGATCTGCTTGTTAGACCCAGAAGTATACCCCCTTCATCCCATTGCATAAACTGATAAAACAATAAAAGGGGAAAGAATATACATACATACATACATATATATATATATATATATATATATATATATATATATATGTGCGTGTGTGCGTGCGTGTGTGTGTGTGTACACACACACACACACATAATAACTCGGACAATTTCAACATCAAGCATTTTGCGAAACATCAGGCAAGTCTTTTGCTACCCACATCTAAAAGAAGGTTCAAACAATCACACCTGCTTCAATGAAATAAGCATATACTATTTTTTTTATTTAAAAAAAAGCATATACTATAACATGACCATTTATACATGAGAAAGCCCCCCACCTATAGCACATAGCGGGTGCAAGTGAGAAACTTGATTCGAGGACTCAATATACAGCATTTTGCAACAAATTTGATTCTCAGTCTCATAGGACAGGAATCTGCTTTAGTATCGTATTTACATCCCCTGATAAAAGAAGCTGGCATGATGGAAAAAAAAAAACTGAAAGTTTATCGCTGTGCAGATAGAGGAAAAGAAAAAAGATAGATCAGTATGAAAGCAAATTCACTTATGATCATTCTCTTCAACCTTATATCTTTGAGTGACAAGAGACAAGAAAGACTCAGAAAGAACAGCATAGGAATGAATTGATCAGAGACAAGCAATTAGAACAGATATAAATATTTGAATTGAATTCTAGAACCATCAGAGAATAAGATGATCGGTGAATTCCCTACACAATCCAGCAGATACAAAATGGAAATTACCAGGTATGGGATACAAAGAATGAGAGACGGAATAGCTACCTGCTGAATAAAATCAATGTAATGAAGTGCACCATTCTTGAACTGAGTCCCACCACCGGGGAAGGTGAGGTATTCACCACTGACCTTTACCCAGTTTTGATGACCCTTGACTTGAGCAAGCTTCGTGTGAGGCACATTGTGGTACCATATCTGGAAAAGGAGAATGTCAAATATTAAGTAACAATAGGGAATTACAAAAGTGCACCCAATGAAACTTGGTTAATCTTATTGTCAACCTTTTCCCTGCTCGTAGGCCACTGGATTGAGGTCTGGTATCCTTCTGGAAGAGAAACAAGGCATGTGGGAGGATTCTCAGGGCAATGCCTCTCCCTGTGTTCATAATGCTTTGTAGAACGCAGATGTTTTATTGCTTCTAAATTATCAAGGCATGGGATGTAATCAGGCCCAGCTGTAACATTGCACACTTTCCAATGGACCCCACTCTTTTTCTCAGAGTCAGAAGATTTTTGAGCATCCTTCTCATTTTTTGACTCTGCTTCCTGTGTCGAAAATGCCCCATTTTGAGTGGTACTCTCGTTCAAGAGCTCTGACTGAGCTTCTGAAGGAAAGACCTCACTTGAAGACTGGTCTTTTTTCTGTCCATCCAAGCTCTCCTCTGCTTTCTCCTCTGTTTGGACATCAACCTTGGGGCCATCAGTTTGTTCACCAGAATTTTCTGCGTCATCATTACTTCCATTTTTCTCCAGATCTCCAGAATCGTTGTCACTAGATTTCTTATCACCATCTTCTTTGTCTTCGTCCCCATTTCCCGTATCAGTCTTGGAACTTTTCTCTGTCTTAGATTTGTCATCATCTTTCTTCACTTCAGAATTTACCTCAGCAGTGGTTTCTGTCTCCTGGGTACCGATGTTCTTCTCTTCGTTATTTGGGATTGCATTATTCTCGCCTTTGATGGCGTCTTCAGGTAGATCACCGGGATTATCCTCAAACTGCTTTGGCTTTTCCTCATTATCATTTGATCCACTATCCTCATTATCCGTTTTGCTTCCACTGCTTCCATTATCAACATTATCACCACGGGTATCACCCAACTCTGCCTTCTCGGTCACATCATTATTATTCTCAGGCTGTGTAGAAATGCCCGCATGTTGAACAGGGACAATGGAAGATGATGTCATCATCCATACCCCAACCAAGCAAAGGGCTACAAACACCACTATTGTAACAGTGGAGCAGTAATTTGTTGACGACTTCCGGCCGTCAACTCTAGAGTACTTTCCTAATGCCATGATCTATATTACTATGAAATGCTTCAGTCACTCACTGCAGTAATTCCTGCTGGAAATTACAGTAATTAGTCAATATGAACACCACACAAGAATCACAACAGAGGATTAGACCATACATGAAATAAGAACAAAATTTCATCTGAGAATACAGACAAAATTTCTTATGAGAATACAGATCCTCAAACAGCTAGCTAAAATAAGTAACTAGTACGCTGTCTAGCTGAACTTAAACTTAGACCTTCAGCCACGACAGGAATCAATGAGCGACAATGTTGAATCTATAGCACAGCAAGTAATAATAGATCCGTGTAAGAATACAAGTTATCTACAAGCAATAACAATACATCAAAATGAGAAATAATTATATCGATCTAGCAACAGTAACAACCATACTCCATCAGCGTTCTCACGTAATATAAACACAGACCTTCAAGAATCAACATAACAAATCTTCAACCAAGAGATCAGCATGTAGAGTACAAGTTCAACAGAATCTATCAGAATACATCAACATGAGAAACAAATACATTTATTACAGTGAAAAGTTAGATCCATGTCTCAAACCAAGACGACATTAACAACAAAGCTTTAGCACCCAGATATAGATTATAGATTCGTTCAAAAAAAAAAAACGAAAATTTCAACTAATCATCTCATTAACAAATTCCATCAAAAATCCCACAAAAGAAGCACCAACTGAGATTTCCTTCAAAGTATCATGCCCCTTATCAAAACCCACAAAAGTAAAAGAACCCAGCTGATATTTCTGATTAAAATCTTGAAGAATACCTCTGATGTACCTTTTCGTTGGCCAAATGAGATATCTCCTGAGCTGAGGCAGATCCAAACATGCTACCCCAAGATCTGGAACATGGGACAATATTTTCTTCCGACCTCCCCTCACACAGACTTCTTTCTTAGTAGTGTGATCAAGTTAAGATTGGTTGATGGGATCTTTTATGTTGGTAATAGAGGTGTGAGGATATTATATATGGAGGGAAGATAGCAACTGTTGCAATAATTTAATGGTAAAATCAAATTATTAACAGGCGTATTTTAAGGAGGGAAATACTTCGTTTGTTATTCAACTAAATTACTAATATTAGCAGTAAAAATAAACCAGGTTATATCTATTCCTACCGTCCAATTTAGATTTCTATTAGTACGTATGTATATAAATTTATCCTTATATTTTTTTACTTTCTTTATTCAAAAAATATTACCGAATGTGTATCAACTATTATTTAGCATCAATTTGTTAAAGTATTTTAAAGTATTCTTTTGTCAAAATAGTTATCACTATGGTTTAAGACCAGAAAAAATAGTGTTAAAATACTTTGACAATTTAATCGTATATAATGTTTTTTCAACTACAATATTTTTGAAATAAATAGAATATGATTTGGAGATTTTCTAAATTATGTTCATGTCGACAATATTTTAAAACAAAAAAAAGAGTAGTTATTACTATATCATTGTTGAATCATACTATTAAAATAAAATTATTTTAACATTTAGTAAGTGATAATAAGACAAGAATAATTAAGAGATAATGAGAATCAATCGAACAATCAAATCGTCTTATACTACTAAATAGATGATAATGGATAAGAACATTTAATAGATTATGAGTGTCCAGGAAATTATATGAGTGTATATACCTAATAATAATAATATGAGTGGGGCGTTCTCGATACTTTCGCTTTCCATATTTTCACTTAGTTTTAAAAGAAAACGAATCGTTTTACAATCTAATATACATAAAAGATTTTTTATGCATTTGGAACACATCACCTTTAAAACTATTAGATCGTAAATATCCTAATCGGATGAATAAACAACCATGGAATCAAGAAAAGTGGAGAAAGGACCTTCAAGGACTAACTAATACGTGACCACTAATAGTTGTCCCCTTTTTTCTATATATCGTTCTAATTTTATCGGATGTACCCTCTTTTCCCCTTCCCGGTCTTCTTTCTATCCCCTCTCTCCCCCCGCCCCCGCCCCTTCTCCCTCCTCCACCACCATTTCTACTTTCTTTTTCCCCACAAACACGGGATGAGATCTCCTCACCCTTAATTCTCTCACCTCATTTATGACCACGCGACATGTGGTAGCAGGACGGGATGGTGAGGTTGGATGTATGTGACTCTCATATAGCCTCACCACCATCCCTTAGTGCCACGTGTCGTACGGTGACGCGTGAGTTGAGGGAATTGGGGTGAGGAGATATCCCCACAAGCCCATATGCATCTTTACTTCCCTTAGCACATCACATCGTTATCTGTAAATCATAAATCCTAAAAACTTAACTGTAATAGGATATGAAATCCAGTATTTAACAAGTTATATGTTTTCTTAGTTTTAGGTATTGTGTGTATGTGTGTGTTTGTGTTTTTGTGTGTGCGCGCGTACATATATATACACACATATACATTTTGATAGAAGGCATTGTATACATATATCCTTAAGTGGTTGGAATGATGAAAGAAATATATACGTATGTGTGGTATGTATGTGCATGTGTGGGTTATGGTTTAAATTTACTAGCAGACTTCGGTATTCTGTGTATTTGGCTCAACGACCGATGGATTCTAGACGGACTGGGGAGAAAAAAAAGATTAATGACGACCTTCAAATGCTTTCTGTAATCAGCCGGTAACTAAAATTGCAGAAAACACGAATTCTCTGAAGATTGGGGGACATAAAATTACTTTGAGTGTTTCAACTTTCACCATTTGTGCTCAGACTAAAATGAACCTCCGGAATGGGATCCCCTAACCCATTTTTTCCTCATATCCTTGTGACCGTTTGACACGTGACAGCCAGAGGGTGATGAGGCTAGATGCGGGCCCCTGACTGCTACGTGTCGCGCGGTCCTTTGTTACTGTTAGGGAAATACAGCAAACAAGCAAGAGGATGTAATCAAACCAAGCCGAGACGAGTCTCAAGATGACTCTGTCCTTAAAGCAATTTAGTCTCTACCAATGAGCAAGGTAGACAACAAGACTAATGTTTTTCAAGATATAACAGCTATCTCCTTGTCCTTTGCTCTAGGAGAAGAAGAATGAACTTGCTTTAGAAGAGAAATATAATAGAAAATAAGATGAAGAATGATGAGAATTTTCTAAGTTTTGCAAGAATGTCAAATATGTTTTGAAGATACCAAGATCTACTATATATAGACCTTGGCGTGTGTTAAAAACCCTTTTTAAAACATGTCTCAGCCTCTTCTTAACCTCCAGTGGTAGTTGTTTACCGTTAGGTGAAAGGAGATGATTCTTGGACCAAAAGCTGCAACCCAAGTTAAAAAGTTCTGTCCGTTGGCACGTCGATCGATCGACGTCACTTTGATCGATCGATGTGATCGATCGAAGTCGGACAGAAGCTTCTCTTTTTCATTCTGTCCTACATCGATCGATCACATCGATCGATCGATGTGATCGATTGAAGTCGGACAGAGATTTCAGCAAGCCTCAGATTCATGTCGATCGATAACGTCGATCGATCGAAGTAAGAGATCGACGTCCTTCTGAGGCTTTCCAGCTTTATAATGCTTCATATCAATCTCCCAAACGACCTCATACACATTCTATATAAGTTTGGAGCACACGGAAAAGTACTTTAACGTACTTTTTCCAACAGTTACCGCCCATGTGGGGCGGTCAAGGGATCCTATCCCCTCTCCCCAACCACTTTAAGAGCACCCCAATTCACTGTCGACCTTCTGATGGACTTTGCTGGTAAACCCTAAACCACTTCCTCATGAATTTATCTTGAATCGAGATCTTTTGGCTCAACTTTATCCCAGTTTTGCCGAGGGAGCAGCTCCATTTTTCACCTTGAATTGGTCAGAAAAGAGACTGAATCTTATTCAATCAGTGATGAGAAAGGAGCAAGTGGAGAATCAACATAAATCGAAGTAGAGTGAGCTAGATGAGAAAGGAGCAAGTGGAAATTGAAGTCAAGCCGACACAATAGGAATTGCGATGCGAAGAGCTTTGCTTGGAGAAATAGAAGGAACATGTATCACACGCGTCTTTTTCTAGTTAGACTTCTATCAATGCAATGAAAGAACCATCCCTTCCTCTTTTTTTGTTCTGTCAGTTTTAGCTTGTATATGTGAAAAATGAATAAGAAAATAAAGGTAAAAAAGAATTAAAATAAGATATTTTTCTGCAGGGAAAGACAACGTCAATTAAACTCTTAACTTGTGATGCATTATCGCTGCACCTGTAAATTTTGTTGAACCTTTGCTTTATTTAGTTAAGGATAACATGTATCATGATCGTGAATCACTACAAAAAGTCTAATTAGAAATTAGAATGGTCGGTAAACTCTAAAAAATGTAGGTAAACTGAATATCGACCGTTATACGGTCGCTAAATGTCGGTCGGTAAACAATGGTTGGTAAATGAAATTTGCGATTATTTGAAAAACGGTTAGAAAATAGTGACGGATTTAGCAACTGAACAGAGAAACGGTCGCAAATTACCGACTATTTTAAGTTGTCGCAAATTATCAACGGCTTTGGCGCTCGCAAATTACTGACGGCTTAGACGATCATAAATTAGCAACGGCTTTGACCGTTGTAAATTAGCAAATGTTTTAGCTGTCGCGAATTAGCTACTGTTTTGGCTGTCACAAATTACGGACTCTTTTATCGGTCGCATATTACTGACTGTCTTAGTGGTCATAAATTACCAACTCTTTTATTAGTCGCAAATTACTGACTTTACAAATTACCGATTATTTTAGTGGTCGCAAATACCTACCACTTCAGCGGTCGCAAATTACCATCAACGGACACTAATTAATGACGGTTGAGCGGTCACTAATAGTTTTGTGTGACCAAACAATCTTAATGTTAGCGATGCTTCTAAAGGTCGGTAAAGATGAAAACAGTCACTAATTTTGAGAAAAAACTGAAATATTCAAATATTAAATCATTTAATTATAAACTAAAATCCAATCAAAACTCATTACTACTGCAATTCTAATAAACCAGAACACTAAAGTAACAAACAAAGATACCAATTCAATATCAAAAAACACATTTCCACTTTGAAGATCAAATTCTAATATCTAATAATACAACTGTAAATACATAGTAATATTGCACAAAACATTTAATAGATCACAGAGGGATCCATGATACTAAACAATAGAAGAATCATCAATGATCATCACTTTCTATTCAACGACAAGTCAACATGCACTTGCAGGTCCGATGATCAAGACTAGATCCCTGCAATACAACCGAGAGCAGGATTAGGCCAACATGTCAAGAATACACAACAAAAAAATAAGATACATAAACAGTAGCACTGAAAGTGGAATGTGAATTTCATGTTGAATCAGCATTAGTAATCAACATGATATAACTATATTCTTCTTTCATAAGCACTGCAAATACTCCATCCAAAGAGAAAAAATATACAGTCAAAATGATCTGAAATGAAACCATAAGGCTTCACACGTATTCCCTCCAACCTCATGTAATAGATCGTCCGGTCTTCAACGTGACTCAACATCCAAAAACGTCCAGCAAAATATATTCCAAATCCAAACCATTTTCCTCACCTTTATTTCACCAGGATTCCTGTTCCTTGTTGGAGAAGGATTCCGAACATCCAACTTCATACAAAAACACCCGAAACCGTGTCTCTTGAGGGAAAAACATGTCAATCAAGAAACTTCAAGGTTGAAAGTTTCAAGAAACTTCTAAAAACGCAAAAAAAAAAAAAAAAAAAAAA
>AP025052.1:31853836-31869670 GCA_036186865.1 Eustoma russellianum
AAAAAAAAAAAAAAAAAAATCAAGAAAAAGTGTGTTGGACGTCAAAATTGTAAAGTTGTAGTTTGTCAAGAAAAGTCAAGACTTGTTCTTGAAAATTGGAGGCCAATAATCCTCAAAAAAAGTTCTTTCTTGAAGAAAAAAAGTTGAAAATAAGAAACAAATCATTTTGTTTCAAATTGAAACCTAACCCTAGTATACACCCTAAAACGTTTTTGATAAGTTATTGAGCATTTTAATGGTGATCAGCTTAAAGCTTAGATGGTCAATCCAGGAGTTATCAAGACAACCCTTTAGTGTTGAATTCAACCATATTATATCTTATCATTTTTTTTTTCTTTTTTGGATTCTATTATTGCATATCCTTATATCTAATCCTTGTTGCATATTGTTACTCCTTCAAGAAAAGAAGAAGAGGATAGCTAGAAATCTTCGTAAAAGTCAAAATTATATTCTAGCTTGGAATTTATTATTTTAAAAGTTTGAACTTGAAAGTAAGATAAGTAAGAGGCTTTGAGCA
The DNA here is from genome assembly GCA_036186865.1 of Eustoma russellianum. Lineage (NCBI taxonomy): Eukaryota > Viridiplantae > Streptophyta > Magnoliopsida > Gentianales > Gentianaceae > Eustoma > Eustoma russellianum. The sequence goes on from AP025052.1 coordinate 31,854,354, forward strand.
ATAAGATTAATTGAGGGGAGATACAAGCCAATTGATTGAGTGATTCTATACCCCAGTGTGAAAAGGCATAAAAATTCAAATTTTGTTTTTTGCTGACCTAACATCTTTTTTGGTCTTTGTGATAGACTTTTCTTCTTTATTTGATTTGAAATATTAAGAGATGACTAACTCTGCCCGTTTGAATCAAATTGGAGTTCCTCCAAGGGTTCAAAAGTGAAAAGGGAATGCAATAACTAAAAGTCAATCCTGTGAAGACGATAAGGTGGTTAAAACAATGTAGAGATTTAACCGCTTCAAAAGCATCACCGAGAAGCTAAGAGAGCGCATGAAATAATTTGGTGTTTCTCAAGACGTATGGGTAAATAATTTATCTAGCAAAATACCTAGGTATCAGTCTTTTTTTCTAGAAAATCTGGCGATATATGAAAGCTACAAAGAGATTGTTGGGATATGAAGAGTTTTGATGAAATTAAAAGATGGTTTGAAAAAGACAAAAAGGAATCTAACACTTGGAATATGAAGGAAAGTAAGAAAAACACACTGTGAGACATCGATCTCTAAACTGAAGGACATCGATCGATCGATGTATACATCAGTCTCTTGAATAAGAGACATCGATCGATCGATGTATGACAGAACCAATCCAGGAACATTCTGTGAGACATCGATCTCTGAAGTTATGCACATCGATTGATCGATGTGTACATCGATCTCTAGAAGAACCTACTTCGATCGATCTATGTATGAAAGATCAAACCTGGAACTTTCTGTGAGACATCGATCTCTAAGCTACAAGACATCGATCGATCGATGTATACTTCAGTCTCTCAAATAAGAGACATCGATCGATCGATGTGCTACAGAATTCAAAATTTTTAAACGTTGGAACAAAATCCAAGGGAGATTTATAATGTTTTCTCTTTCCAATCTTGCTCAAAATTCTTGTGGACTTTAACCCAACCTATTACATGCTTCCTTGACTATTGTATACATGTCTAAGATTCTCTAGGGTGGCTATCCAAGATCAAATCACTCCATAGGGTTGCTAAAGACTATTTGGGCATTATCTTGACATTTTTGAAGATGAAGACATGGTGGAGAGCCTCAAAAACGTGGTGAACTTCATCTATAAATAGAGGAGGCTTGGATGAAGCAACAACACACTTTCAACATCATCTAGCTTCATTTTCCATTGTTGTATATTTCTCTCATACTTGTAAATTTGTTTAAAGCTTGTCTAGCTTTTCTTTGATCTTCATTATTGTATATTGAGAGAAAAAGAGTCAAGCACAAGAGGAACCATAGATATTTGATCTCTTGCTTGTGCTTAGACTTGTGAGAAAGTGTGATCCTTACCATATTTCTTCAACCCACTGTGAGAAGTTCTTGAGGGAACTTTTGTTGAAGTTGTGAGGAAGCAAGAAGTTGTTCTTGCTAATAGCTGTAGTTGCTGTGGTTGCACAAGTGTGTTTTGTGCAAGAAGTTGCTGTTGTTGTGGCTTACACTAAAGTGTTAGTGTAAGTGTTGTTGTGGTTGTTCTTATTGTTCATAATAAGAAGAGTAGTTGTTGAAAATCCACTTTGGAAACAAAGTGGTAGTGGAGTAGAATCATTTACGATTCGAACCACTCTATATCCGGTGTACTCATTCACTACTTCTCATCTCCCATTCTTGCTCTGATTTTGAATATCTTTTTGAGTTGAGCAAACTAGAAAATTCCGCAAAATAGCCAAACACTCTATTCACCCCCCCTCTAGAGTGTATTTCGGACCTAACAGAGATGTTAAATGGTCTATATGGTGCTTATATTGAGGAGCATGAAGAATTTACAATGATAATGTTTATGGATGAATTAAAAAGGAAAATTGCTGACCAAATGCACAAATTGAGAATTCAGAATATCCGTCACTTGCATTATCTTGCAAACCATTATGAAAGAAAGTTGACACCTGATAAAAAGTAAGCTTTACAGTAATCATGGCTTCAAATATGAGAACTTAAGAAACAAATGATTGCTTTAAACTCTTACATAAATAGTGCTCTGTATGATATGCATGAAATTCCTAGTGATCTGTCTACTCCTGATCGTGATTAGCATGCTATTATCACTGATGTGCATGGTATTGGAGATCAATTGCATGATAAAGCTAGTGATGAATTGCATGAAACTCTTGTTCAGGTTTTGTGTGAGAATCTGCCTGAAATTGAATGTGAGAAAAAGAAGAATTTTAAGTTGTAACGATGATAGGCAAAAAAATATATGAAACAAAAATGAATTGTATAATTTTATTGCCTGATACATCTAGCTCCATCTTTGTTTTTTTATGAGTTGTCAACTTGGAAATTCCTACAATTTTGTCCTTGGACAAGGAGATTGTCCAATCAATGTTAATGGTGCATCAAGCAAGTCATTGTTTTGTTGTTTGGGTTGTTCTCAAATAATATGAGAAATCATCGAGTGATTTCATCCCAAAAGCCTCGATATGCCTCGCGTGAATATAAGAATTCCCATATGTGCAGGAATTGATATGATTACTTATGTCATTGATCCATGTACTTGTGTTTGATTATATATATATATATATATATATATAGGAAAATACATAACATGAATTCTAAAAGCCATGATGACTCTCTATATTTAACATATGGAGTACGTCTTCAAATTGACAGCACGCCGTGAAAAAGAAAAATCCTCTTGATAAAGACACTCGAAGTAGTCTAGCATCTGTTGTGTTTCATGGCTTGGTTTGAAAACATAGAACACAAGTGTTGATTTTTAATATTCTAACGCATTCTATATCTCTTATTGTTATGTTTTCTTCTTTGCGTGGTGAATTTTCGTCGCATTTTTCATGCATTCAAAGCATGCTAAAAATAGATATTCTAAAGCTGTGAAGTGTTTGAGTAAACAGGTTCTGATGCATTCTAAGTATGTCAAATAGAGGATCAATATGCTTGAAGCGTATTTAAAGCAAAATATTAAGATTCGAGGACAAATACTTTCAAGCATGGAGAGAATTATGAGGTCCAAATGAGCAAAACAATTTTGTGCAGTTTATGATGGTGATCCAATTTTATTTCAAGATCCAATCATAACAAAAATCCAAAACACTTGATGACCAATCAAAGAGCGCGAGATGGAGGGTGGGATGGACTAAATTGTCCAATATGTTCTTGATTTTTTAGAATTATTTTATTTTATTATTTGGGAATCATAAATATTGCCATGGAGGCAAAATTATGGTTATATATCTTTTGAGTCAAAACTACGTAGTTTTAGTAAGTCTTGACTTATTAAAGCTGTTTCTTTTTTTGTTAAATGTTCTACAAGGAAATTAGGATTTTGTCCTATGGAGCAAAATAGGAATTTTAGGGTCTCTTGACCATCTCCCTAGTTTATAAATTTTGTCCTTGGACAAGGAGATTCCTACAATCTCGTCCTTGGACAAGGAGATTATCCAATGAATGTTAATGGTGCCTCAAGCAAGTCATCCTTTTGTTGTTTGGGTTGTTCTCAAACAATATGAGAAATCATCGAGTGTTTTCATCCAAAAATCCTTGACTTTTTTAAAATTATTTTATTTTATTATTTGGAGTATGGTTATGAATCTTATTTCCAATTTGAGTCAAAACTACGTAGGTTTAGTAAGTCTTGACTTATTAAAGCTTTTTTTTTAATTAAATGTTCTACAAGGAAATTAGGGTTTTTGTCCTATGGAGCAAAATAGGAATTTTAGGGTCTCTTGACCATCTCCTTAGTTTATAAATAGGTGTTCTCTTTTGTAACTGAATAATTTTGCATCAATTAAAATTAAGAAAATGAGCATTTGCTCACGAAAAGCTTGTTTATTCAAGTTTCTTTCTTTTTAATTCAATTAATACTTTGACCAAGTATTGTGACCCGAATACTAATATAGTCGTGTTCAAGATATTTCCTCATAGGTTTACCGAAGTTATTGGATCTAAGGAGATTGAACAAACTAGATGTTGCTTAACGCTGGTCAAGTAAGGGGATGTAACAAGATCTTTTGCGTAGTTGCGTTTTATACAGAGGGTCTAACAATATCATTTGTCTTTCATGTTTACTTTTTCTAACCCTTGTTTCCAAGAGGCATCACAAAGAAATAAAAGACATTTTGGAATAAAAGACCATACATACGATACTTTATTTCAAATCATTGTCAAACAAAGATCATGATATAGTCCATGAGGAGACTATAGTATACATTCAGAGATGGTTTGTCTAATGCAGTGACAAAACATTAGAGGAATTACAAGAAAACACACTAGAGAATCCCAAACAGGTACATATACCACTTGAAAACCAAAGAGCATTATGAAATAATGCTCCTAATCACTGCCACGTGGAATATCACATTCGTAGCTAAGAGGTTGGTCAGGTCTGTGAAGTTCATAGCATTGACAATCATCGTCACAACCAAGTTCTATGCAATCCTTTTCACCCACACATTGATTAAGATGCTCAATAGTGTGCATGTTTTGAAGCAATTTCCTTACAGATCCCGTTGCGAATGACAGGGTTTCCATCCTAGTTTCTTGAACTACATATGTAGAGGCAAAACTCAGGGTTAACATATTGTACATGCGTCTACAAGTAGGCCTATTGTATGGGTTGCATCCCCTTGATGCATAGATTTATTCGGTTAATATATTAACATTTTAACCAACAAAAATACAAACTCAAGGTAAATCAAAGGTTTTATAGTTATATTTTGTCACAGCTGCAATTTTTGAATCAGATCAGTGATTGTGTGTCTAGCACATGACCTTGTGTGAAATCTTTCACCCACCTCATGTAAACTTGAAGAATATGAATGCAAGAGAACAAGAACAAGCTTAAGACCATGGAAAAACTACAAAGTTTATATTATCCTTGTTTCCTAGAATCACACAATCTTCTTAATGAAGTAGATAGTGCTAACCGGCCTAACAACAACATTATCCATTGCTTAAGAGGCTTTCACATACGGCGAAGTATGAGAGGGTAGCATGTACGCAACCATACCAATGTGTTAGAAATACACAGAGGTTGTTTATCGATGATTGGCACAAGAGAAAGAAATCAAAAAAGTTTTTTGAATATACCATACTGAGGGCGGCTTTGCAGCAACTCGTAAGGTTGCTGCTTTGTGACCTTGAGGTCGTGGAATCGAGCCGCAGAAACAGCCTCTTACACAAAATGTAGGGTAAGGATGTGCACAACAGATCGCAAAGCGATCCGGTCTCTCCTCGAATCCTGCGCAAATACGGGAGCATAATACACCGGGAACACATTTTTTAATATACCGTGCTCTTTCTACGGAAAAAAGAGTAGACAGTTCTATAAAATATTTTACCCGAGACATTATTGATGTTCGAGTCGTCAGCTTCAACGGTAACAGCAACATAAATTGTTGAACCATAGCCATAAGTGTAGACTATGCCAAAGATTAGAACTGCAGACACTATGGATCCAATCCTAAGCATGGCCAACAATTATATGAAAGAAATCTCAAATTCTTTTGAATGTGTATTCCTTAGACCTACCCATGCCAGTGATTTATAGCCTGCAGTCAGGTTAATATAATGTCTATTGCCTGTTGATTTCTTTCATTCTACTTTGTCCTTTTGGTTTGTCGGCATTTACGAATAGAAATTTTGTTACCCGTTACAAAGAAAAATATTGAATTTCTTTGGAAATAATTTGTGGCAAGTACATATCTTAATAACAAATTGGTTTGGAAAGAACGTGTGGAAAGTACACATCTTAATAATGAGTTGGTTTAGAAAGAAAGTGTGACAAGTACATATCTTAATACAAGTTTTTATTATTTACTTTGAAAAGACGCGTCTTGAAGCAATTAAGAAGGTTGTTGTTTTGTGACCCTTGAGGTCACAGGTTCGAGCTGCAAGAACAGGTTCATGCACAAAGTGTAGGGTAAGACTATGTACATCAGATCGGAAAGCAATCCGGTCTCTGTCCGGATCCTGCACAAACGAGGAAGCCTAGTGCATCGGGAAAGCCTTTTTTATTATTTACGTTGAGTAACCAAGGATATTACTGTTAATAAAATTTGGGCATCACTAGCTTCTACTAGGAAAATATATAAACTACATTTTGACTTCCAATTAATATAAATTTGGACTTATAAAAGAATATATTATTGGTTTAACTTGACATGCATACCTTGGTATTTTTCCTTCCATTGATTTCACCTGAACTTATAGATGAAAGACCAAACCGGCATCCTAATTTTCATATGAAGAAAGAGAGAAAACAGAAGAATGATAATGCTCAACAGCTAATTGTGACTATATACAAAAGCGTCAACGCTAAATCATATAAAACAGACTATTTCCACACCAGAATATACTTATAAATCTTTACAGGTTTTCATATACTTTTTTTTTACTGAAAAACTCAATGTTTATGTAAGTATCGACTCATTTTGATTTGAAAGGTGTCACCTTTTTTTGGGGTTAAAATTCTAATATATTCAGCAGAAAAATCAAATGAGCAAGGAGATGCAAGTCATACAAAAGCCTTACTTATAGGTCACATGCCGACATACATATATTGTTCAACAATGTAAAGCAATTTAAACAAAAAAAGCAGCGCCTATGTCTAAAATGTATAAGTAGAACTTATATATCACTCTATACACGTAAATGTAGATTTTATATGTTATATTTTTATATACAAATGATGCTTCTTCTAAAAGTGTCATTTTTTTTTTTGCATGAAGAAAAACTAGCGATCCAATGCAAGTGCCCCCATTAACGTGAATTCATGTTTGTAATTGACTACTTAATACTATATCTAAATTTAAGTGCCGTATCTCATTCATCAGTGGTAGTCCATTGAAAACCAAGTCTATTTTCTAACAATTCATGAACTTGCCCACAGGGTCTGGACAACGATTATTTAACTTTCCAATGTTAGGTCCCTTAGAACACACTAGAAAGGGGGGGTTGAATAGTGTGTTCATCAAGTATGGATATTTTAAGGTTATTTTTCGTTTTGAAGTGCAACCAATACTTGGGTGTGTTCTTTAGAAAGAATAAAGACTTGAAGGAAAATAAAGAACACAAGTATGTATAGAGGTTCAAGTCAAATGACTCTACTCCTCTACCTTCTTGATGTTTCACAAGAAGGATTTTGAAATGGGGATTGTTATTTCTTTTGGGGGAAACAACAATCAAAAACGAAATCCATAAAATACAAAAACTAGGCACCTTGCCTAGACCACAACCAAGAATTCTAACCCTTTGAAGTTGAGCCTCCAAAGATCTTCTTTGCCCTCAAAGAAATCTTGTAGGGAGAATAGTGCACCACACACTATCAACTAACCCTTCAAAGTCTAGAAATCTCAAACAAGAAGCACCCTTGCTCCTTGACCAACAATCTACCCAATCTCTCACAATATGATCTCACCAAGAAGAAGACTCTTCTTCTCCTTACAATAAACACTCTCAACAATAAAGTAAAATGTACAAATATTACAAGTATTTTGAGAGCTTGAGCTTGAGAGAATTTGAGAGCTTGCAAAGTAGAAAGTTGGAGAAGACAATGGAAGAAACCCTTATTTTATCAACTTCAAAGTTTCTTCCCGTTTGAAACCCTCTGCACTGACATTAATGGGTTTTGGCATCATGTGTTGGTGAGTCCTCATCATTGGAGATCTCCCTTTGGCATGTAGCAACATTCTTGGAGAGATTTCAAAATGAATGCCAAGAAAGGAAACCTGAAATCTTCTGCAGAGAGGAACCTGTGAAAAAGACACTGAAAGGGGAGGGTACAAAGAGTCAACTGATGTTAAAAAGTGAAGTTTAAGACCTTTGTAACGTTGGTCACATGAAGCGCCTAATGTGCAAAAAGCACAGGCGTTCGAAGTGACATTGAGCGCTTGATGTGAAAATGAACAGTCGTTCGAAGTAACATCAAGCGCCTAATGTGAGCTTCTTAAGTTGTTCGAAGTTACATGAAGCGCTTAATGTGGCTCTTCATGCTTGTTCGAACTAACTCTGACTTTTTCTCAGAGAAAGTACTTAGGAGTACGTGCTCAACCAGGGGAAAAGTACTTTTGGCTTGGTGGACTGCATAAAGCGCCTAAAGAGGCGTTCAAAGTGTTTGCACTTTTCAACAGGCCACATGAAGCGCCTAATCCGGCGTTCAAAGTGTCCTGATTTTCAAACACTCACATGAAGCGCCTAATCTAGGCGTTCGAAGTGTTCGCAGATCCAGACACTTCACATAAAGCGCCTAATCTAGGCGTTCGAAGTGTACTGGACTCCACCAAGAGACATTAAGCGCCTAATGTAGGCGTTCGAAGTATACTGACTTCAAACAACATACATGAAGCGCCTAATCCCTTGTTCAAAGTGCCAAAATGTGCAAATCATCAAAACTTAACATATTCTAACATTCTCCCTCTTTTTGATGATTTCACAACATGCATAGCTTATCAAAGCTCCCCCTTAACATATGCTCCCCCTCACTAGGTGCAACGAAAAATATAACTTGAACAAAACAAGATGATGAGACAATTTAGTGAACATCAACAGTAAAAATCAAGTTATAAAATTTCATTAAACACTAGCATGAAATTTTTAATACCAACAACAAAAAATAAGAAAATTTACATAGCACCACCACTTGGTGGTGTAAAGCCACTAAAGCCAAAACCTACACTAGCGGCAAAATCAGTGAATCCACCATGGATCCTCCAACATCTCCGGAGCCACCAGCATCACCACCACCACCAGAACTGCCACCAGCACCACCAGCACCACCACTTTCTCCCCCTAAATCATCAAAATTAGGAGGAAGAGCCCATGGACAAACTTGCATGAATGCATTACGAAATGCAGTCATGCGGGCTTCATTCCGTACATGCCGAGCCTCATGCTCAGCATCACGAAGATGCAGCTGTTGAACAGTCTGTTCAAGCGCAGCAATGCGTGATAGCAATTCAGGAGAATTACTACCACCAGCAGCATCTTGAGGTCCCTCCGCGACCTCGTCATCATCAGGAATGGTGGTGGCCTTACGTTTTTGCGAGTCAATGGCCTAGGCAATATTGTAGTGATCATAGATGTCAGATTTGGCAACTGGAGTCAAATCATCATCAGAAATATCAACACCTTTTGATTTTAATAATATTGTGACAATATTGGCAAAAGGTAAATCTTTTGACCCTTTACGGAGAGCTGCAAACATGACTTCTATGAAAATCCAGGCGAGATTCAGCTGGGTCAGATGTTTGAGACGGTAAGATAAATAGAAATCCATGTTACTAGGATTTTTAGTAGCCTTACCATTGATACAGTAGGTGACCACCGCTAGCAAGATGCGATCCACCAATGGCATGTTCTGAGTCTTTTTGGAGGGGAAATACCCCAAATCGAATTTTACGTCCTGCTCACGGACGCCGTATTTGTTGCTCTAGTCAAATACGGAGAAATCAGTCAAACCCTCATTTCGGATTCTCAAGACTTCACAAATTTCAGGGATAGTGAAGCTGAGAGGAGTACCAACAATAATAGAGTTGAGGGAAAACGGTTGAGACTCAGATTGTGGAGTGACCCACAAGTTGGAGTAGAACAGCCTGGTGTGCTCGCGGGAATATTTTTGCATATCAAGCCTGGACCAAAGAGATGTCCAGCCTTGATGTTCCAAGAAAGGAACGATTTCAAATGCACTGCTCGTCTCAGGAACATTGCTGAGGTTGAGCAGTTTCAGAGGGATGATGAGGCGGTTGTTTGCTACCCATTCTTGGAATAGCATGCTGGAGTAGTAAGAAACATGGGCACCTTTGTCAATGGTGCGGGGAGGCTTCTTGATTTCGGGCTCAAGCTTCTTTAACCAAGGAAAGTTATCCTTGGTGAGCCCCTCTCGAATGGCTGTGATTGCAGGAGGCTCGACAATACCCTGTCCAGCCGTTGTTTTTCGCTTTTAGGAGCGTGGGCGTTTCGAAGGACCAGCGGAAGCCATTTGATAGAAAGGTTTTGAGAAAGAGAGGAGGTCTTTGGAGTATAGGCAGATGAATAATGTGAGAATGTGAAGAAGAATGAAGAAAATGTTGGATTTTACAGGGTGAGAAGGGAAGATGAAGGGATGAAGATGGGGACGAGAAGAGGACAGACGTGGGGAAGTGGGGAAGAGAAAGAGGCGGCAGAGAATTGATGGTCCTTGAATGGCGCGAAAACTGAAGAGGCGGCGGAAAAGAGAGTGTAGAAATAGGGTTGAAGCGCCTAATGTGACTTCAAACGACTTCACAAAGTGGGATGAAGCGCCTAAAGCCACATTGAACGGCTGTGGAGATGCGGATTGAGCGCTCAATGTTACATCGAACGAGTGAACAAATTCAGATAGAGCGCTTAATCCAACATCGAACGCATTAGTAAGATGACATAAAGCGCCTGATGTCACTTCGAACAAGTGACATCCTTAACATCAGGCGCTTGATGTGACATCGAACGCCTGAAGCAAGTGTGATGAAGCGCTTTATGTGCACTGACTTGAAAATTTTTGAAATTTTCGAGCTCAAAAACTCAAGATGGTTTTATCAACCCATGTTGAGCAACCCCAACCTACTTCTTATGGATACAAAGACATCACTAGGTAAGGGTTTCGTGAAAATGTCCGCTAATTGGTCTCGTGTAGGAACGAATTCCACACTAACCAAGTTCTTTTGTACACAATCACGGATGAAATGATACCTCACTTCAATGTGCTTGGTCCGACTATGTTGGACGGGATTTTGTGCAATATTAATGACGGACGTGTTATCACACAAAATTGGCACCTTTGAGAAGTGAATGTTATAATCATTTAACGTGTTTGTCATCCATAATAATTGTGCACAACACGAGGCGGCCGACACATATTCGGATTCTGCCATAGAAAGAGACACTGTTTTGTTTCTTGGAGAACCAAGAAACGAGACAATCTCCGAGAAACTGACAAGTTCCGGAGGTGCTCTTTCTATCAACTAGACTCCCCACATAATCGGAGTCACAATAACCTCTTAAATCAAAACATGCATTTTTAGGATAAAATAAACCAAATTTCAAAGTACTTCTAAGGTATCTAAGGATGCGTTTTACTGCAATAAAATGCATCTCCCTAGGATCACTTTGAAATCTAGCACATAAACATACTGCATGTAAAATATCGGGTCTACTAGCCGTTAAGTAGACTACCTATAATGCCACGATACAAGGTTACCTCGACATGTTTTCCCTTTTCATCCTTGTCAAGCTTTGCACTTGTGCTCATAGGAGTGTTCACCTCCCTTCCTTCACCAAAATTATACTTTTTGAGCAAATCTCTTGTGTATTTTGTTTGGGAAATGTACACGCCATCTTCGGTTTGCTTGATTTGCAATCCAAGGAAATAATTTAATTCGCCCATCATGCTCATTTCGAACTCACCTTTGCATAAGACTAGCAAATTGCTCACAAAGACAATTGTTAGTAACACCAAAAATAATATCATCAACATATACTTGAACAATTAAATGATTTCTATCTTGTTCTTTTATGAACAAAGTAGTGTCAACTTTACCTCTTGAAAAACCATTATTAAGAAGAAAAGTACTTAACCTCTCGTACCAAGCTCTTGGAGCTTGTTTGAGGCCGTAAAGAGCCTTTTTAAGTTTGAAGAGATGATGTGGTGAATCATGACATTCAAACCCGGGAGGTTGTGCAACATACACTTCCTCTTGAATAACACCATTCAAGAAGGCGGATTTAACATCCATTTGGTAAATTTTAAAATCCCTATAACACGCATATGCCAACAACATCCTAATAGCTTCAAGCCGTGCTACGGGTGCAAATGTCTCATCAAAATCAATACCTTCTTCTTGACGGTATCCTTGAGCAACTAACCTAGCCTTGTTTCTAGTGACATTACCTTGATCATCCATCTTGTTACGAAAAACCCATTTCGTACCAATAATAGGATGATCGTGTGGTTTGGGAACTAACTCCCAAACATCACTTCTTTCAAATTGGTTTAATTCTTCTTGCATAGCCAAGATCCAATTTTCATCAAGAAGTGCATCTTTAATGTTTTTAGGCTCTATAAGAGAGACAAATGCATTCTCTCTATATTGCCTTCGTGTGGTGATACCCCTATTTAAATCACCTATGACTAACTCTTGAGGATGAGAACTTTTGTGTTTAAATGATCTAGGAAGATTTGAGACATCACCTCCAACTTCCTCTTGATCATGTTTCGGAAGAGATGAACCTTCATCATCAACATGAACCTCATGTTCCGGAGAGTGTGATGCATTCTCTACATTTTGTGTATCAACATGAGTATGAGAAATATTTCTATTTGACTCACTAATTTCATTCACACAAGGTGGGGGAGTACCTTCAATAGATTCAAGTCTCAAATCAATGAAGATGTTTCCGTTTGGAGGATCATCAACGATCTCTCGTTGAGGAACAACCATAGGAACATCCTCAAGAATTTCTTCTTGAGGAGTCACATCTTCATCCTCTTCACAATCCTCATTAAGTTTAGGTTCGTCACTAAGTGACTCATTAAACTTAACATGGATTGATTCTTCCACCTTTTGACTCCTTTTGTTGAAAACACGAAATGCTTTACTATTTGAGGCATAACCTAAAAAGATACCTTCATCCGCTTTGAGGTCAAGTTTGTCCAAAGTATCTTTGGTATTAAGTATAAAACACTTGCAACCAAAGACTTTGAAATACCCAATGTTGGGAACTTTTCCATTCCAAAGCTCATAGGGTGTCACATTTAGGTATGGTCTCAAATAGACACGATTAATCACATGGCAAGCGGCATTTACCGCTTCGGCCCAAAAATACTTAGGCAAACCGAACTCATTCAACATTGCTCTATACATTTCTTGTAGAGTTCTATTCTTTCGTTCGGCCACACCATTTTGTTGAGGAGTTCTAGGTGCCGAAAGGTCATGAGAGTATCCTTTGGATACACAAAACCTTTCGAAATCACCATCGAACTCACCACCACGATCACTACGGATGGTTTTAATGGTGTCACCCACATGATTTTCCAATCGTTTACTTAGACTTATAAACTCACTACATGCATCACTTTTCTTAGCTAGAAACATCACCCACGTATAACGAGTATAGTCATCTACTACCACGAAGGTATAATGTTTACCACCCAAGCTTCTTGTTCCAACATCCCCATACAAATCCATATGAAGCAATTGTAGGGGCTTGGAGGTGGAAATGTTTGTCTTGGGTTTGAAGCTTGTTTTCACAAGCTTCGCCTTTTGACAAGTGTCACATAAGTCATGGTTTTCGAAACTCATTTTTGGAAGGCCTCGGACTTTATCATTTTCGCAAATAAATTTAAATGTTTTGAAACATACATGTCCGAGACGTCTATGCCATAGTTGCGTCAAATCATTCTTAGCAACTAGACAAGATACATTTTGAGAAACCAAATCATTGATGCTAAGTTTGTAAATATTTTTGAAACGCAAAGCCTCAAATAAGATCTTTTCTTCCTTTTTCACAACACACTTTGTTTTCAAAAACGTTACCTCATAGTTAGCATCACAAAGTTGACTGACACTTATCAAGTTAAACTTAAGACCTACAACATATAAGACATTACTAAGAGAGAAGGAATCGTTACCCACAATACCATGTCCTTTGATTTGGCCTTTGCTACCGCCAAAGTGGACAACTCATCCGTCTTGCATAGTGAGTCTATGGAAGAGACGTTTGTCTCCCGTCATATGGTTGGAACACCCACTGTCCACGACCCATTTGACCTTCTTGTCTTCGCTTTCTCCATTGAGTGCTAGGGCCTACAAAAGAACCATATGAAGTTGGTACCCTTTTTGTTTTGGGTCCTTGAAGGTTAGTTACCTTCATCTCGCCTTTCGGCAACCACACAAGATTCTTATTATTTTTAGCTCTACACACTCTCTCTACATGTCCCTTTCTATTGCAATAAAAACATGTGGGAATGTGTTTGTGTGTATAAGAATGGTGATTGTTTTTAGTTCTGCACATTCTTTCTACATGACCCTTTTTCTTGCAAGCAAAACATGTAGGAATATGTTTGTGTGGATAATGATGATTATTATGCTTGTGTGTTAACACGTTCCGTGATTCCCGTTTAGGGACAACATTCTTTGGCATCAAAGAAGGATTATTTTTCACGGAATCAACACAAGACTGAGGCACCTTGGTTTGTGTTGCCTTGCTTTTAGGCATGTGCCTTTGCATCTTCAAGGGAGCTTGAGACTCCTTGAAGTGTGATGCTTGTTCATTTGTTTTTCCCTTTTTAGATGCATACAAAATGCTAGATTTAACCTTAGGTTTCATACTAGATGAGGATGCATCTTTGACTATCATAGTTTTATTTGCACTTTTCTTTTGAGAATTCTTATTCTCAACGGTTTTATGAGAGATGCTTGATTTGATCAAATCATGCTTCTCCTCTAGTGCAATCATATGCATAGTTAGCAAAATTTCATGCTCCAGTTGTAATGCAATATGATTTTCTACCGTGTCATTGTATTCGTATATACATGCTTTAAATTCCTTCTTGACACGAGTGTATTTTAGTTCTAAGAGGTCAATTTCTTGCACTAAGTCATCTCTTTCATCTATTAATCTATAATGTGAGGATGTAGTGCATACCTCCATGTCGTCTTTGATGTCCATAAGAGAATAAAACTCCTTGTTGAGATCATCGTCACTGATCTCCGTGAGAGTTAGATTCTCATGATCATCGCAATCGCTTTCGGATCCAGACAATAAGCATTCCCAATGAGCTATTTCTTCTTGTAGAGCCTTCTTCTTTTGGTAGAAGGCATTCTTGTCTTTTGAGAAGCTCACATGGTCAAACGTGGGTACTTTGACCTGTACATTTGAGATAGAAGGGAGTAGTGACTCTTGTCTTCTTCTTCTAGAAGCATCACTACTTGGAGAACTTGCAGCAACAAATCTGAAGGGATCCATACTCTAATGATCAAATCTTGTATTTGAACTCAAATAGACAAGATGTGGCTCTGATACCAATTGTTAGGTCCCTTAGAACACACTAGAAGGGGGGTTGAATAGTGTGTTCACCAAGTATGGATATTTTAAGGTTATTTTTCGTTTTGAAGTGCAACCAATACTTGGGTGTGTTCTTTAGAAAGAATAAAGACTTGAAGGAAAATAAAGAACACAAGTATGTATAGAGGTTCAAGTCAAATGACTCTACTCCTCTACCTTCTTAATGTTTCACAAGAAGGATTTTGAAATGGGGATTGTTATTTCTTTTGGGGAAACAA